>JAIZAY010000394.1:0-51024 GCA_029531755.1 Holothuria leucospilota
CACTTTTTGGAAGACGTTAATTATCAAATTACATGCAGCGCATCAGCATGCATTCTTACAAAACAAAGATGCATGTGCATGAAAGCCAACATACACGCTAATGTGTGCATTCATTTTTGTCAGGTAAGTACCTAAAAGTCACAGCAGCCATTGTTTACATTCAATGTGTTCTTTGTTCTTTGATCTTTTTCAAGCTGTTTACTCAGCCAAAGGTTTAATTTTGTACACTGTGTGGCATTTTAGATTCTAAGTCTAGGATTTGTTGTTCAAGAAAATACATAAAGTGCTTGCAGTATCATTTATTTAAGTAGATGGAAGCCTTCATTCTAAATTGTGTCAACTTCAAGCAGGGTATCATGGTGAATCCTGATGCTATAGTAACATTCTGTCATCTCAGCATCACAGTGAGGTGGCTATTAAGCTACTTAGTGCATTTTACCTTTCCTTTTGCAGCGCTGAAAGTAGAAAATTAATCTCAGATCAGGGTTTCTGCCAAAAGGGGGAAAAGGGGGGATTTGTCTCTCCCTTTCCAGAAGAAGGAGGGTAAAATCTCCCCCCCCCCCTTTTCATTTCCATAAAAATTAAAAAAATTGTCCATATCTTGGTTTCTTACTTAAGAAGAGGACACCTTTGCAGCAATGTTTGGACTTTCATAAGT
Organism: Holothuria leucospilota; assembly: GCA_029531755.1. Lineage (NCBI taxonomy): Eukaryota > Metazoa > Echinodermata > Holothuroidea > Aspidochirotida > Holothuriidae > Holothuria > Holothuria leucospilota. Next base: position 659 of record JAIZAY010000394.1, read on the forward strand.
AAATGGCCTTTATAACCCTTCAAAATGTACCTTATAGGGGTCTTGAAACAAGCTTTTGTCCCCCTGAACCCACTTGTAACTTTAGCCAGGGACAGCATCAATTTGGACTAGGGGTTAAGGAGCAATTGATCCCCCCCCCCCTTTTTTGCATTTCTGGCGGAATCCCTGCAGATATTGATGACATGCCACCATTTTGAAGTGCCTCTCCTATGTAACTGAACTAAAGGAAAAGTAGTGCTCTTTCAGAGACAAATGCACAGGCATTCCTTTACTCTTCAGAAAATGTGAGGGAGAATAGACCTATGTTTAGATACGAAAAGCACCAAAATGTCGTTCACCGTTAGGGTTACCATTCAGTATAAAGAACTTCTCAACTTACTGTTTATGAGGAAATCAATCCTGCCGAATCTTCCCAAAGCAGAATCTACAGCAGACATGATCTGGTCTGGCTGTGAGGGACAAAGAGAAAATTGAGCCTATCTATTCACTAAATTTATCTTCTGGTTCAGTATTTGTTTAGAAGCAAATTTTACTACTTTTGGACAAATCAAGCAGTATAGCAAAATGCTTTGCAAATGTCACAGCAATTCCAAAGTACAAAACAACAACAAAAAAAAAAACCAGAATGCAAAAATGCATTGTGGTTTCGATGATTCATACACACCTACAGTATCATGAAATTACAGTACTATGAAGTGACTGCAAAATTTTTTAAGGCCAGACCCCTGATGACCCCAAATGACCTTTGACCTCCACCAAAAGTGATAGGGTTCTTCCTCTCACCAGTAGGCATCTACATACTAAGTATGAAATTCATCCAACTTCCTATGTTAAGATATCATGTTACCAGGGTTTTCAGAGTTTAACCCCCGGTGACTCCAGATGACCTTTGACCTCCACCAAAAATAATAGCATTCTTTGCCTTCCATAACTCATCTACATACTATGCACAAAATTTATCCATGCTTCCTACATCAAGATAGCGTGTTAACAAGGTCTTCAGTTTGACCCTCAGTGACCCCAATGACCTTTGACCTCCACCAAAACAACAGGGTTCTTCCTCTTCCCATAATGCATCTACATACTAAGTATGAAATTTATCCAAGCTTTCTACCTTGAGATATTGTGCTAACAAGGTTTTCAGTGTTCGACCCCCAGTGACCCCAGATGACCTTTGACCTCCACCAAAAACGATAGGGTTCTTCCTCTTCCCATAATGCATCTGCATACTACGTATGACATTCATCCAAGCTTTCTACCTTGAGATATTGTGTTAACAAGTTTTTCAGATTTTGACCCCCGATGACCCCAAATGACCTTTGACCTCCACTAAAATCGATAAAGTTCTTCCCATTTATATAACACATCTACATACTAAGTATGAAATTTATCCAAGCTTCCTACATCGAGATATCGTGTTAACAAGGTTTTCAGTGTTTGACCCCCGATGACCCCAAATGACCTTTGACCTGAACTAAAATCGATAGGGTTCTTCCTCTTTCTATAACACATCTACATACTAAGTATGAAATTTATCCAAGCTTCCTACATGGAGATATCATGTTAACAAGGTTTTCAGAGTTTGACCCCTGGTGACCCCCAATGACCTTTGACCTCCACCAAAATCAATAGGGTTCTTTCTCTTCCCATAACGCATCTACCTACTAAGTATGAAATTCGTCCAAGTTTTCTAACTTGAGATATTGTGTTAACAAGGTTTTCAGAGTTTGACCCCTAGTGACCCCAGATGACCTTCGACCCCCACCAAAAACAATAGGGTTCTTCCTCTCAATATGGGGCACCTATGTACCAAGTTGGAGAAGTGTCAGAGTTTCCCTTCTTGAGATATCGTGTTAACGAGCAAGTATCACAAACACACATACACGCACACACACACACACATACATACATACATACATACATACATACATACACACGCCAGCACAGTTGCATAGGTTTCTCTTATCATCGAAACCAACAAGAGCCCAATGGGCACTGTGGTTCCTTGCTGAATGTAATGAAACTGAGCCAACTACTGAATGAACCAGTATTTCTGTTGATTCACAAAATCTGCTCTGTAGACAATGCACATCTTGTGTTAACACATTCAAGCATAAATAAATTGTTCTGAAGAAATACAGCCTACAGGCACTTCAGGGGATATCAAAACAGACAGGATACAGTTACAATTTGTTTTATTAAATTAAGCAATCACAATTCATGCACGCTCAGTGGTATCTGATCCAAATGATCAGTAACTTGGTTCTCTTTATAAAACTAACAACCCATAGTAGCATTTAACTAACCAATTCCAATTTCCAATTCCTGCAAGCTCACATGTCCCAATCTAAGGACAAATATTGTCTGTCTAGTGAACTTTCACAACAGTCCTCTGCTTTGTGGGCAGAGAATCTTCTGCAATATTAAAAAGCAGTACTTGATGCACGTTTTCATAATGGCAGAATTATGGATTAAAATCGTAATACTATAATTTCAATTAAAATTGAGATACTTGGCATCTCTGAAAGATGTCCCACATCTTTCAGTCATTGGGTGAATGTGATCTTAATGTGCGGGAATGATACAGTTTTGTGCTTATATTTTTGACTTGAGGAATTCTTGGGAATTTGCTTTTTGGCATCTGGTGATTTCAACTCTGACATCCAACAAAACTCATATGGGTTTTCTGCTAGATTTAATGCAACACCTCAAAGCAAAGATCTATTCAAGCTTCCTACACTGAGATATTGAGTTGAAAAGGTTGGCAAAGTTTGACCTCCAGTGACCCCAGATGACCTTTGATCTCCACCAAAATATTTTTCCCCACCATAAGGCATCCACTAAGTATGAAATTTATCCAAGCTTCCTACCTTGAGATATTGTGCTAACAACAAGGTTATCTGTTTTTGACCCTCGGTGACCCCAGATGACCTTTGACCTCCACTCAAAACTGTATGGCACAGCTTCTCACTATGGTGTATCTATGTACTACGTATGAAATCTATCCAAGATTTTTTCCTTGAGGTATTGCGTTAACAAGGTTTTCAGTATTTGACTCTCAGTGACCCCAAATGACCTTTGACCTACACCAAAAATTAAAGGATTCATCTTCTCACCATAAGTCATCCACATACCAAGTATGAAATCTATCCAAGCTTCCTACCTTGAGATATTGTTTTAACAACAAGTTTTCAGTATTTGACTGCTGGTGACCCCAGATGACCTTTGACCTCCACCAAAAGCTACAGCATTCATCTTCTCACCATAATGCATCCACATACCACGTATGAAATCTATCCAAGCTTCCTACCTTGAGATATTGTTTTAACAACAAGTTTTCAGTATTTGACTGCTGGTGACCCCAGATGACCTTTGACCTCCACCAAAAGCTACAGCATTCATCTTCTCACCATAATGCATCTACATACCAAGTATGAAATTTATCCAAGCTTCCTACCTTGAGATATCGTGCAAACAAGGTTTTCGGTCTTTGACCCCTGGTGACCCCACATGACCTTTGACCTCCACCAAAAACAATAGGGCACACCTTCTTACTATGACAGATCCATATACCAAGTTTTGGTTTAGTCCAACTTTCCCTTGTTGAGTTACAGCGTACCGAAGCAAGTGTCACACACACACGCACACACCCACACATACACACACACACACACGCCAAGCTGACTACATAGGTTCCTTTTGCTAACGCAAGGAACCAAAAACATTATTTTGTATCTTACAAATGTGAAACAAATCTGTTGCTGAGACAGGCCTACGTACAAATACTTGTTAGTCAAAACAACTCAGCAGATTTGTGACTCAAATGTTGCATTCTCAATAGTCCTGTTGCTAAATGATAAAATTTTGAAGCAGAAAGTAACAAGAAAGTGAGATGCCAAGGTGATCCCATTAAATAGCAATTTGTTTGAATGGTCTTAATTCTGATTAGTTCATAACTTCTAGAATTACATTATTGTTGTCCTTTCACAACAATGACTTGTTTTGATCAACTCAAAATGATGCTTGTGACTTTTTAATCAGCAGTAAATACCCTTTACCATAATACAAAAGGTGGTCCCATCAGGTAGTTTAGCTTTTCCAAACCCTGTCAGAAAAATTGTCATGAATTGATAAAATAAAACAATGATTTACTAGCAAGTTAGTCTGCTTGTTTCATACTACCTTTCAAGCAGGTCTGTACCATTTTCTAGTACAGGGTTTCTCAGCTAGTGACCCACAGAATGCCGTCAAGTGGGCCATGAAAGGCCAAAAAATAAGTACACTAGATCACTCTTTATGATCACTTTTTAATGCATTTTACTCCACGAGACACAAATGGAAATGTAGCAGTAAACTTTGCTTAGATAGTTAGATGGGATTTAACGACACACCAACATGAATGTGTTATACAGTGTCAGCCAGATTAAAGGTAAAGTTCAAAGATGGTTTCAAATAAGGTTCAAGTTCAAGTTCGGTTTCAAATATGGTTCAAGTCCTTCCCTTCAGTCGCCTCTTATGACAGGCGGGCAATACCGTGGATATATTCTACAACCCCCAGCCCACAGGGGTAAACTTTGCTTAGATCTAAAACTTGTATGATAAGCTTTGGTTAGCTTTGGTTAGTTTTTTAAGTGTACCTTAAGTCTAAAGTTACAGGACTATTACCTTAGAGGTTGGAAAATGAATCTCATTCATCCAACTCCCATCTTCATAGCTTCCTCTATTGCCAAGATATACAGTACAGTAAAATGTTGAAAGATATTCACTTCATATGGAAAAGTTATTGTGCAATATTTTGTGATGCCCTTCTTGTACAACTCACATTACTTACTTTTTTTTTCTTTTTGAAATTAAGATGTTTATATGACCTTGAAAACTAACTGCAGGGCTCAAAATAAGCTTGAAAAAGGGCACAGCCAAAATGAGCAAATTGGCTGTTGGTCTATGTTATTTCATAGGATATTGACTGAGGGGCACCACAACCATTAGTAAGGGCCCGACAGCCATGGCTGTCGGTGCTGCTGGTTATTTCGAGCCCTGTAACTGTTTCCTTGGATAGCATGTTATATGGCTAGGGATTGTATATAGTCAAGTCACCCTAAAACAGTAAAACAGTGATCACATTTTGGCACAAGGTGCAGTGGCTTTCAAAAAAACAATGAAAAACAAAGACTGTAATTTGAGCAGTACAAGAACGACATCACAAATTATTGAACAATCTACCATTCTAAATTGAGTGAATAAGCTTCAACATTTTATATCTCAGCTCAGGAATGTCCTGTGAAAATGGGAGTTGGATTTATTTGGATTTATTCTACAAGCTTTGTACAGTAAAATACATTTCTGACATTTTAGAGTTTAGGTACACATTAATTTTCCAAACATTTAACTTTGCGAGTTCCTCTCACAATACTAACAAGAAGGCAATCCATGGAGTAGCAAATCTCATCTCCCACATATTCTCTACATATGTCTTTTTGATCTTGACCAACTAGAATTAAGGCAAATTTGACCTTTGACCTACACTTTGACATTTAACCTCCACTTATAGCTATTAAAAAGTACTATCTTTTAAGTTGTCTTATCATATTTTTTAAGTCATCTTATCATTTCTAACATATTACATATATGTCATTTTATTACTTATTCTAACATACTAATAGGCAACTAATGGCAAAAAAAAAAAAAATTTTAGCAAACTTGATCTTTGACCTCTGACCTTTGATCAATGATATCATAAATAACGTATGGACAAGTTTTCATGGTTAGGTACCTATCCACCAAGTTTGAATTTGATTGGACTACAGTAAAGGAGGTGTTCCTGACACACTATTTTCCAAATTTGGGCAAATACCTTCATCCTGATGTTTGTTCCTCACCCTTTGCAACAGAAGATCAATACTTTTTAAAGTAACCTGATCATTCCTTTTTATCAAGTGGTTTTGTTACTTTTTCTACAATACTGATGGACAAATAATGGCAAAAAACACTTTTCAGCAAATCTGATATTTGACATTTGATCTATGACATCATCAATTACACATGCACAGGTTTTCTTGGTTGGGTACCACTCCACCAAATTTTAACTTGATCTGACTTAAATATGTTTTAGGGTTTCAGGACACACTGATTTGCTCACAAACACACACTTTATAACCACTCACATACTCAGACACTCACAAAAAGCTTCACATTTCTGATGTTAGGTGTTGTATAATATATCTCATCTCCCTATACATTACATGAAGGGAGATCAGAAGGCAAACAGCAACCAGGGGTGGTGCCGAGATTTGCATCACAGGGGGGGCCAAGCTCCCTGACAGGGGGGCCAGAAACCTGAAGTCCTGAAAATGGGGATGAGTTGCCAAAAGAATGTGAAATGCAAAATTGAAAATTTGGCAGTTTTATTATTAAAGAAAATTTGAAAAATTTGGATCTTTATGGAAGAAAATTTGAAAAATTTGGGGTTTTTGTTAGGAAAATTGGAAAATTTGGGGTATTTGTTGAAGAATCTGCCCTTCCCTCTGAGCAAAATCAAGCAGGTTTGGGGGGAGGCAGCCTTCCCAACTGGGGGCCATGGCCCCCACCCACAAATTTTTGGTGCACTTTGCACCCCAAAAATTTAAAGGTTATCTTGAAAAATTTGGGCTTTTTATTAAATAAACTTTTGGGTCTTTCTACACAAAACTGAAAATTTGGGTTGTTATTGAAGAATCTGCCTCCCAAAAGAGCAAACTCCTGGCCGGGTCATACCAAAGACTATAAAAATGGAACCTACTGCCATTGTGCTTGGTGCCCAGCATAAACAATGGAGTACAGAAAACAAGCCAGTGAGCCACAACTGGAAAAAAAGCTGTGGCCGGCCCAACTTAAAAACTGAGCCGTAAAACCTCATCTAACTCTAACTCCAAAAGAGCAAAATCAAGTAAGCTGTTAAGGCAACTAGTTGCCATCAGGCGCAACAAGCTGTTGGAGCAACTAGTTGCCATCAGGCACAACATAGTACATTGAACCTCTTATGGCTCCCTGACAAAATTGCAAATTTCTCCTTTGGGGGACAGCCTTCCCCCAAACTATTGCCACCCCTGACCCTTTCTTGATGTCAACTGAGAATCTGAATGAGTTTTATTAAAGAAAATTTGAAAAATTTGGATCTTTATGGAAGAAAATTTAAAAAATTTGGGGTTTTTGTTAGGAAAATTGAAAAATTTGGGTGTTTATTGAAGAATCTGCCCTTCCTATGAGCAAAATCACGCAGGTTGTCGGCGTTACATATTTTATTGTACCGATGAAGACTCCCCAGAGAAAATGGAAAATTTCCCAATCGGGGGCAGCCTTCCAAACTGGGGGCCATGGCCCTGACCCATAAACTTTTGGTGCACTTTGCACCCCGAAAATTTTAAGTTTGTCTTGAAAAATTTGGGCTTTTTATTGAACAAACTTTTGGGTCTTTCTAGACAAATATTTGAAAATTTGGGATTTTATTGAAGAATCTGCCCTCCTTAAGAGCAAAATCAAGTAAGCTGTTGAGCCAACTAGTTGCCATCAGGCACAATATATTACACTGTACCTCTTCTGGCTCCCTGACAAAACTGCAAATTTCTTCTTTGGGGGGGATAGCTTTCCCACCAATTGATGCCTCCCCTGACCCCTTTCCTGTTGTAAACTGAGAATCTGAATGTCCTATCCTGTTGCTTCCCTCTAGATTAAGGAACTGTGCTATGCATTATTCACTGATCTTGATACGTCACCATCCAATCAGGGGGCTTCAAACATTTAGCACATGTAGCTCAAATTGCCCTTTTTTCATGTCAATTAAAGTGTAGTGACCAATAAAAAATTTGAATGGCTATTACTGTGAAAATATTTTGGAGTAATGACAGTCTACGTTTAAAAGAAGGGATAGGGGGCCTAAGGCTTAAATCAAGTTTTGATATGTTAGAGGGGTAATTAATCTAAGCATTCTGGTGAAATTTGCAATGAAATCAGATGTAAATGTGATTCTCAAGGTATTTAGCATGAAGTAGCAAGGTATTACATGAAGGTCACATTTTCAGCCCTAAGCTAGCTTGAAGCAACAACATGGGACATCATAACCTCACATTAATGAGCTCTCTTTTGTTTTTCTTTAAACTTAACAACAAGTTTCCTCCACCAAAGTTGCATGTTATTGTAAAGTCAAGGCATGAGAGGCACAGGAAATTTGCAAACTTCAAATTCCCCACGGAAAACTCATATCTCTATCAACTTCAAGGCCATACAACACATTGAAAAGCAAAGCATTGCTCATCACTGTGAGGCGATGATATACGCTCTGCTTGCTTCAAGCTCTCTTTAGGTCACAAGTGTAGTAACTTCATTTGCTGATATCTCAAGAACTACACATCGGAACTGATTAGAAATTTTACCAAAATGTGAAGATTTTAGTTCCTCTTTCACACATCAAATTCACTTTTTGATTCATACCTTCCTGTAAGAAGCCCATATATGAGAGATGACATATCAAAATTGGCATGGGAACACTGCAGAAGCCTGTAATTAACAAGTATGTTTATCCTAGGCCTATACTTTTAAAGCATCCTGACCAAAAACTTCATTTATCCAGAAAAGTGGAACAAACTTTGATCTTAATCCAATATAAAAGGAACTGCTGTCACCTTTCTAACGTCCATTACAAGAGGATAGCAGTCTTGTGCTGTAAGCTGCTTCAAGCTGTTTGCTGCCTGTAAAACCAAGAACAACATAAGCATCTGTGACTGGTTATGAAGCCAACAGAAAGCTTGGGGACTGGTATAAGGCTAAAATTACTAAATTTCAGTTTCAATATATTCATTCCGGTACTGATAAATATTTCTTAGAAGGATAAAACAAAACACAATACAAAACATGACAAAAATTATACACAGAGTATGTAGAGAACATCAAAATGATCATGTTCCTACAGAGGCTCCCAGGTAACTCCCGCTTCATTTTCCCCTCCCTGACAAATTCCATCTGGATGATTCTCCCGCTCTACTTCCCCCACCAACTGAAAACCCCTACACTGACAACTCTCATCCCCTGCAAGTGCCATCTGGATAATTTCCCGCTTAGACAATTCCAAATTTGTGGTGAGAGAAGTTGTCTGAAGGACAAGTATCATGGTACTCAGGCCTGATTTTTAAGAAAATTCTAAGGTTGTCCATCAGCCAATTGGTTGTCCAAATGAAAGTAGACTAAAAAAACAAGAGATGAACAATTGTATATCCTAGCTGTCTGTGCCATAGAAAACAAACATTTATTACTAGCCTAGGCCTAGGTTGGTTCAATGATGAATGGTAGTCCATACCGTTGTCTCAATACCACTTATCAAGGGGATTTTTATGACATAATTTCTTGCTGATATGGTCAACTATTCAATTACAAAATAAATCTACTCTTCCATTGGGCAAGCTCAAAGGAGAAAGTGGTTGTCCGATGTAATTTTTACCCGTCACGGACAATAGGAAAAAATTTTAGTCCTGGTACTGGCAGGGAACTACAGAATTTTGTCGAGGATTGCTGGCGATCCCGCAGCTCTATTCTTATGTCTGTTACAAAGGTCCAACATAAGCTACTGTATGGCACAGATTATCCTATACACACCAAACACATTGGTGAGACACCTTTCTGAAGATGAAAAATTTTCTTCCAAATGAAGGCAACTACACCACACTTGTACACTTCCAGTTAGTATGGTGTACACTAATATAGGTATGTGTTGCTCATCAAAACAAGATGATTATTGTCTTAGTGAAATTTTAACAAAATGGGAAATATGGAGGGCTAATTAAAAATAAAAGATATATCCTGGGAAGCAAGAAATTGCTACTGTACTTTGTTAATACTCCCTTATCTGAAATCTGTGCCCCGAATAAATAGCACTTTCTAAGCTTAGCGGTAGTCAGCATTTCTGCATCCATGTAAGCCCCCCCTCCTCTTCCCCCAGCATCGACCAGCAGTGGCAGACCATTGGAGGTGTCAAGGTGGGAACTGATTAGAGAGAGAAATGTCCAGGTAACAATTGTCCAAGGCCAACCACCCTAGTGGGAGTTGTCCACGAGCAAAAAATTTCTTCTGCTGCCATTTTTATAACTTACATTGTGCTGGCATTATTCCACTGAATGATAAACCGTGCAATTCATTCATCCTTGTGTAAAACACATGGTGAATAAAGAAATGTGCTTATACACAGGAGAAAAGGGAATTGTAACCATTTTTCTCCTACAGTAAGTATGAAGAAAATTGGCTTTGATGGGATGGATGCCAGAATGCCATTAAACATTTATTAGCCTAAATTTTCAAGCTATTGACTCACTTTTTCCAGTTTCTCTTTATTCCTGCTAGCAATGACAGTCTTGCACCCATGCCTTTGAAAGAAATAGGACTTAACAAAGTTATTACAGTATCACTCAAGGTACCCACAGTATATATTTAAATGTACTGTATATCATATAAAAGCTCAAGACATAATTATAGCCAATACCAAATTGAGAATTTAAAATAATTTTGTCATACGTATTCACTCATTTCAGACAAGGAACTTTCTAAATGGACAATCAGTCTGTTCATTATTTTGTAGAACTGTTTGCAGTGTTGTAACAAGTCACCCAATTCTGTAGTTGTGTCAAGTCATTTACTACTTTCAGTGTGACTTGAGTCGAGTCAGTGACTCGAGTCATTGTATTATTTCTATGAGGAAAATTATGATTGCTCGAGTCATTTCCCTTTTGAAAATTTGTGACTTGAGTCAAGACTTGTTACAACACTGACTGTTTTGACTCAAGGAATAATAACCTCTTTACTTACTGTAAGATTGATCTAAAACACTGTACAAATTGAATGGAGAGATATTTTGGACTATTACAGACCTGTGTATGAAGTCACGAACCATGACCATAAAGCATTTCTTAGTTCAAGTAGGGGATAAGAGTTATTTTCCACTTTCAAAGGCAAATTAAAGGAGCCATACTCTTTCATTTGCACCATCATGGATGTCAATTACAAACAAGAATATTTTTGGAATTAATGTCCCAACTTGTTGTATACGAATGGCCAAAACAATCTGTTTAAAAGTTGAAGATTTCTAGAACTTGGCTTTCCCGAGATCTCTACCGCTTTTTTGAAGACCCTATGCCTTTTAAATAATTAAACCAATAATGCTGATTGTGTTGTGCCTCATTTGAGGTTGTCACTTTTCCCTCAAATCAGTGTGAGAAATCAGAAGGGTCTAATATTTCCATTAAAAGTTAGGCATGGCTTAGGAAGAAAAAATCACTCCTAGAAGTAAGCTCTGCTGAACATGATTAGACACTTTCAAAACACAAGCACATCCAATTTGGTATGTATGTACACAACCCAAGTCTATGAATCTTTGTGTTGTTTCCAGGACCTTTTTTCTATTTGTCCTCTGATGATGCATGTCTGATTTAAAACATCTAACATGTAGCACATATTGACTGTGAAGCCCAAACAAAGTATGACCTCTCACACTATAGGTTACCCTTACTATATGACTTCTACAATCCTGGACAAAAATACATGGGACAGCACCCCTGCTCCCCCGTTCAATGTTGAATTTCTTTAAATTCGGAATATCTTTGGGTTGGGACAACATTGATCGGGGGGGGGGGGATTTTTGAAGACCGCGAACCTGTCGAAGTATTTTGCTACATTTGTGCCAAAGTGTCCCATCATTTTTGTCCAGGATTGTCTGAGCTACCATACACGTCAATAGGAGTATTGGTCAGTTATATTTAGGGTACATGAACACAGGTGAGATTCGATTTTTTCGTAGCGGTGTGCACATTCCCGAATTTAAGATGATAGTTGGAAACGGAATGTGACTTCTTTAATTGAGAATAACATAATATCATACCGAGCAGGATTTAAGTATGGGCCAGCGGGGCATGTGTCCAGGGGCTCCACGAAAAGGGGTCCCCACAAAATTATGTTATTGTATTTTTGGGGTAGGACCACAACCTTTGCCTTCCTTTCATGACTTGCGCCCTTGTAGTCTTGTGGAGAATTATAGTCGAAGGAGCCCCCACGAAATTTTGTGCCCAGGGCCCCCACAAAGTTAAACCCGGCCCTGATATCATATTACAAACACTGAAAAAGAATATACTACGTACACAAAGCCCGTTTTCATTTTCAAAGGACTGTCACTTGTACACCCCTTGCCGCGGCTAATAATTTGATATAGCGACATCATTTCGGACGGTCTACCATTGACCTGACGACGGTCTACCGTTGACCTACACACTGTTTTAATGGGACTGACGGTCGACCGCACTCTTTTGGGAAGGGGCTTAATGCAAAAGAAATATTTACAGCAATTTTACGGTTGATCGTGGCAAATAACGAGTAAACTACATTTTAAGAATTACTTTATACCCATAAAAAAGTACAGTGATATCATCTATACATACTCCATCTTTGCATGTTTATGACGTCATCCTAAGAGAAAAAATATGCTCTAAGATAAGGTAGATCATGTGGTTTACCATAGTTCTGAAATAGCCATTGCACGAGGGCGCCCTCTTCCTTAGTCTCAAATTCCTGGAATTATTACTTTGTCCCCCCTCCTTTTGACGGAATGATAGAATCCAATCGCTCTGGCATTTATGCAATAATGTTATCAATGATTTAACAGGGTATTATCGTAATAGTTCTAATAACTCGACGAAAAGCTAAGAACTTCTGCACTTTGATATTATTTTCGAAAGCGTCCCTTTGAAATTTCATGTGAGCTTTGGGTTCCGGTGAGAAAAAGTTGTACTTGTCCATGACTATGAAATATTGTATACTGTGTAAAATCTTCAACTCAAGGCAGACATTTGGATATTAGGCTGTATTGAGTAAGCAAGTGTACAAAACAACTGAATTGTTGGCCCCTACACCACTCCCCCCCCCCCCCCCCCCCGAACAATAGCACGAAAACAATTTGATGGATATACCTTTTTTACATGGTCCTCCTTAATAAATGTCCTAACGCAACTTCTTAAATAGGCAAATTTATACCTCCATTACTGTCAAATTCCACCTTCCCAACTTAAATCCAAGTTTCCTCGATTTTCAGATTAACAATTAACTGCAATCTTTAATTACTCGTTATCTTCATTTTCGATCATAGCTCTCTAATTTGTCCTACAATTTATGAACATTTCTCTGCTGCAACGTATATTCGTATGCTCCCATACATTTGTGCAGTAGTTCAGACAATCCTGGACAAAAATACATGGGACAGCACCCCTGCTCCCCCGTTCAATGTTGAACTTCTTTAAATTCGGAATATCTTTGGGTTGGGACAACATTGATCGGGGGGGGGGGGGGGGATTTTTGAAGACCGCGAACCTGTCGAAGTATTTTGCTACATTTGTGCCAAAGTGTCCCATCATTTTTATCCAGGATTGTAGGCCTACTTAACATAAGAGTCCCCATCATACATGTTTTACTTTCTGGTTGAATCCCTTACAGGTCACATGTGTTAAAAGAAGGGTCTAAGCTCACATCAAATTTTGAAATGTGAGAGGGGTACTTATTTTAAGCATTCTGGTGAATTTTGCATGGAAATCCAATGTGTGGTTCTCAAGATATTAGCAGTTAAGTTGTCACATTTTCAACACAAAGTGAACTTGAAGCAAGCACATATGACGTCATAGCCTAACATTAGAGTGGCTATGCCAGGTTTAATTCAACGGTTTAAACCGTTTGCCATCTTTAGGAGTGTGTTTTCTACAATGAAAATCAACCATTCTGTTCCTTTTCCTCTCGAAAATTTAAAAAGATTACACCCTCCTCCAGCCTTGAAAAGCCAGTATTCTCGAAAACTTTCAAAATCTTGTTACGTTATGTGACATCACTTTAGGAACTGCTCCCTGTTACTGTGGTATCCTCCGTACATTTGATAGTGTTTGCATTCCATTGTACCGGTGATCAAGGTGGATACAATGTAAAATCTGCGTGAAAAGTCGTAAACTTTGGAACTGTTATCTCCCTACTCATGCTTGCCAGTTGTTTTGAGTCAACTAAATGTATTTCACGCAGTTTTTTTGTCTTGTTTGCCATGGTAAGTACCAGACTGTACAAACATAAAATGCAACAGCATAGGTAGTACAGTACACTGTTCTGTTCACAACATACTACAAAATGTATCGCCAACACTGTTTAGCAGAGCTACCATGTGGAATCAAGTTTAATACTTTCTTTGGAATGGTGGCTCTGAGCCAGCACCATACTGTTGCAGATTGGAGAGAATGTGATTCTTCATCGGGTAAATATGTTGGACTGTCAGCAAAGTGATTTCCTCGGATTTCAAAGCAGAAATTTAAGGCTATACTGAACAAGAAGTCAGTAGTAAAGCTGGGGTGAGTAGTGCATTATGCATAGAACCATATCGATTTGAGCCTGTTGGATGAGCCAAAATTATAGCTCCACAAAAACTCGAACAAAAGAACCGTATGGAGCGACTGAAAGGACTTGAGCTTGGAAAGTTTTTTGTAGGCAGGAAAAAATATCAACTTTATGTTACATCCGTGGAAGTTTCAGTGGAATTCGTTGAACTAGCCTATGGGTTAGCATAGTAATTCGCTGGTCACTCATGTACATATTAACAGCTTACTGTGGACCGAACCAAACTTGAAACACTGCCAAGTTTTCGTTCTTCCTTTGGTTTTGTTCAATCAAGGATATTTATCAGTAATACTGCAGCCCCAAAACATAACAGACTGATACCACTCTTGATTTTTTTTCCAACAGACAGAATACAGTTAAAATTTCTAGACTTGCTGGGAATTACAATTGCTTCAGTCTCATAACAATGTAGTAGCCTTATGTTGTATGCCAGGTTCAGTGTACGGAGACTGGTGTTCCTAATATGACGTCATTATTTGTTGGCATGAAATCTCATTTTCAACAGTCTTCCTCCTGGAGCAATTTTTAAAAACATTAATTTCTTATTAATGCTTAAGGCTATAAGGGTGATGAAAACAGTTTTGGAAATAGCTTTTTGTGTACAGTACCTCCAGGCCAAATTACTCTCCTGTTATTTCAATTTACATGTCAAGGCCACTTTAATGAGTAGTCTTGTGTTTTTCTTTAAACTTTACAAACAATTTTCTCCTCCACAATCACATGTTATCGGAATGTGATTGCATGAGAGGTATAAGAATTTTACACACTTCACATTCCCCATGGGGGAGGTCCTATCCCAATTAACTTCAAGGTCAACAAAACAGACTGAAAATACAAAGGAAACAAAGCATTTCTCATCAATGTGAGGGAGTGATATAACCCCTGCTTGCCTCAAGCTCACTTTGGGTAACAAATGTAGTAACTTCATTTGCTGATATCTCGAGGACTACATGTCCAATTTGAAGTTTCACCAAATTGCAAAGATTCAATTCCTCTTTCACACATGAAAATTAATTTTTTGCTTAAACCCTTCCTTTAAATTACAGTACCTCATGAGTACTTCAGTTATGGAGTAACCAATCCCTGAGCCACCGCCAGTTACAAATGCTACCTTCCCTCTGTAGAGATAAAATCAAAGAGATCAAACACTAACAACAATAGCACCAGCATTGGAGAAGTAATAACAAGTTGGAAAACCAACAGCAAACAAAAATATGTTACAAACAAAACAAAACAAGACATTTTTTTTGTAGGAAGAAAATTTGAAGGTTGAGTAAAACTGGTAAAAGGTTAGTTCAAAAGGGGGGGAGGGAGTTAAAAAAAGGTCCATCCTAAGTTAGGCCTAAAGTTAAGACTGTGTGGAGAGAGGGTTCTGAGCTTTATGATAAGCCGGTTTTCAGCAGTTAGACAATCACAGTCAGAACCTCTTTGGGATGGTTGGAGGGATACAGAAGGTACAGTTACTTATGAGAATCGGTGGGTTTATAATGTAGCCTCAGTTTGACTTAATTTTACGGTTGCAAATTGATAATTGAAGGTCGAGGAAAACCACTGAAGAGTCCAAAATACAATGTGTGAATTTAAGAAAAGGACAGGGCTCTACAAATTGGATGAAAGACTCTAATCTTGACGGGTCCCTGTTGCTACTTGTGCAGGGTTTCCCCTGGCATTCTTTTTGTGAGGCAGCCACCTCACAGTTTTTTACCACCACCTCACAGAAATTTGCTATACTTGCCACCTGTACTGTACTAGCTATGGAAGTATTGATAGTTCTCACTCACTGATGGTGCCAATGCTGGCATCAAATTACCCCCCTGAACTAATACCACCTCACACTCTCTAAAACCCAGGGGAACCCTGTTGTGGGAGTAGCAACAGGTAGTCAGGAAACTGCACCAGACTGGAAAGTTTGCCTTGTGCACGCAAGATCTGGCCCACACAGCTTGCTTACATGGTTTGGCACCTGGCCACACAAAAAATTGCTGGTCACAGATCTGGCCGCACATGTGATGCAAATTGGCCTCGGCTGTGACAGCTACCAGGCAAAAAGGCCTACCTGAAAGCAAACACAAAACTCACTGCCTGACAGTGCCCGTATGGCGGCAAGACCTGACCAACATTTGACCACACAGAGGCCTGTGAATCTGACCCAAGGCCACACACTGGACGAGAAATAACAAGTTACTTGTGTGCACAAAATGCAGACTTTCCAGTTTGGGACCTGCATAGCCTAGCTAACCTGATACACCATTTATTTATACAAATAGGCCACAAATATAGCCTATACTACTAACAAAGTAGGAAACTTTGGAGAAGCTGCAGAATACAATGCAACTCCAAAAGGCAACCTTTTAAAAATCATGGAGTGGCACATGCCAGACTGTAAAGTTAATGGAGGTTTTTATTGACCCAGCTGTCCAGAATAAACAAACAATGGCTCTTTGCTTGGGATTACAGGAAGTCAGGTTAGGCTTGCGGTAACAGCACTTTTCTGGCAAAAAGTGTGGAGTCGGGCCAAGTCTTCATAGAGGAGGGTTTTTGCGTAATGTTGTTGGGGGAAGATAGCCTGAAGTGGAGGCACAGTCGTAGTCGCAGTGGTCTAACATGCAGCTTCCAATCTAGAGTGGAGGCACAGTCGTAGTCGCAGTGGTTGAACATGCAGCTTCCAATCTAGACACAGTCGTAGTCTCAGCACATCTAACATGAAGCTTCCGATCTGGATCTGGATAGGTACTGCACAACACTCCTAGGTGGAGTCAAACATGCAGGGTGAGGGGTGCACAGGATGAGTTAGTCTTCCCGTCTGAGGAACCTCAAGGCCGAGATCTTAAATTGCTTGGGGTCCTTGAGATCTGTAATGTTCTGGGGGAGAAGGTTCCAGTCTCTGACAGTGCAAGGAAAAAAGCTATATTTGAAGCAGTCCTTATTGGCATGTATAATCGAAAAACTGTTTGAGAATTGGTGCCTACTGTAAAAAGCTGCCGGACCGGTTGTGAGAGATTGGCAACTGGCAAAGTAAGGAGGCCCAATCTAGCTTTGAAAAAGCAACAAGCCTGTTTAACTGTTCTTCTGTCTTTAAGACTATCCCACCCTAGATCCCTCAACATTTCAGTTACACTACTGTGGGAGGAGTAGTCATTACAGACAAACCTAGCTGCCCTACATTGAATTTGCTCGATTTTACTTCTGTAGCTAGGGAGGTAGTGTGGGGATCCCAAACCGAAGAGGACTACTCTATCAGTGGTCGAACAATGGTGAGATAGGCACTGGCCTTAATACTGTTAGGGCAGGAGTACAGATTTCTTTTAATAAAGCCTAGGGACCTATTAGCTGACGAAGTGATACGATTAATGTGCTTGTTCCAGGAAAGGGTGTTTGAGATGTCCACTCCAAGGTACAGGATGTAGGTATGGCAGTCAGTAGACTCCAAGATTTTGTTACCTAGAGAGTATTCAAAAAATTTAGGATTCCTCAAGTGAGTGATCCTCCAAGAGAAGCATTTCTTGGTGTTAAAATGCATTTGCCAATTACGCTGTCATTTTAAGAGGGTGTGTACATCATTTTGGAGCTGAACCTGGTCTAAGGTGTTCCTTATTTGTCTGTAAATTACACAATCGTCAGCAAAAAGTCTCACTTCTGAAGTGATGTTATTGGGCAAATCGTTAATGTAAACGAGAAATAACAGGGGACCCAAGACTGTGCCCTGGGGGACACCAGAGATAACCATCAGTCCAATCAGAAAAATCACCACCAACCACAACCCTATTTTTCCAATACTTAAGGAAATTAGCAGTCCAATCAACAGTATGGCCTTTAATGCCATTATTCTGTTATTTACATGTAGCGGTTGTGGGGAACAGTATCAAGAGCTTTGGAAAAATCCATGATAATCACTTTGGTCTGAGATCTACGATCCAAAGACTGAGCTAGGTCATTCATAGGTAAGATCAACTGGCATTCACAGGAATGGCGTTGCCTAAAACCATGTTGCTTATTCGTAATAACCGAGTATTTGTCGGAGTGCTGCATGACACATGAATGTATAATGTGCTTGAAGATTTTGCAGCAGATGGAGGTAAGCGAGACTGGCCTATAATAAGAAGCGAGAGAGCGTTCATCTTTTTTAAAGATGGGGCGGATGTTGGCACACAGCCAAGAGGATGGTAGAGTGCCAGTGTCCAGAGATGTTTGGAAGATGAGACTGAGAGCAGGGGCCACCTCTTCAGCAGCCATTTTCAGAATATGGGCAGGTTTACCATCAGGAACAGAGGCTTTAAGTTCTTTCAGTAGCTTGACCACATCATCAATATTAGGCATTGTGGGTATGGAGCTAAATCCTCAGAATTCTCCAAATTTCTCAAACTGTGCATTTCATGCATCTAACAAATTTAAAATTGAATAACAAATTTATGGCGTACAGATGCAGAATATTAATAAATGCAGAAGCGAATCCTCTGTGACGTACTACATTACTCATAAAAACATTGCATCACAGAGAATTCAGAGTGATGTAAGAACGTGTACACATGCCCTATATGTACCGTACATACAATATAAAATTGCATTAATAAGTTGTACAGCAGTCTACCGTGAACCAGTATGCATTAATGTATGAATGTACGTAGGCCTATATGTACAAGTGTTGAATGACTAACAGTACTAAAGGCTAATGGTATTTTTCAAAAGACAGACCCAAGAGGTACAATCTTTCAAATTTTGGTACTTCTTTCCGGAAGTGAATGATTTTTCCACTTATCTGCCCCACTAGAATGCACCCTGGCTCTAGGCTATGTAGGCCTTACTTAAATGTTAAGCAGGTTAAGCTCGGATTACATCGTGCATCAGTCGTGCACAACTTCTTCTGTGTGCATTTTCAATTTATTTACCGATTTAACGATGAAATCGGCATGCCATAATTCAGTTTCCTTCAATAATCGGTGTGCGGCGGCAATGAATTGAGCACAAGATTGGCACAGTGCAAGCGAAATCCCGACGCTCGAGACTCACTCAAAAAATTATGCTTAGTACACAATTCAGAAAGAACCAAATAATCACCATTTTTCATAGCAGACAATGCCCCTGGAGGCTGGACCCCAGTGGGGTTTCACCCCTGCACCCCAATGGGGCCCTTACAGGGTTTCCGCCAAAGGGGGGAAAGGGGGATTTGTTCCCCCCTTTCCAGACGAAGGTGGGTAAAATCTCCCCCTTTTCATTTCCATAAAAATTAAAAAAAACTGTCCATATCTTGGTTTCTTACTTAAGAAGAGGACACCTTTGCAGCAATGTTAGGACTTTCATAAGTAAATGGCCTTTAAAACCCTTCAAAATGCACCTTATAGGGGTCTTGAAGCAAGCTTTTGTCCCCCTGAACCCACTTGTAACTTTAGCCAGGGACAGCATCAATTTGGACCACAGGCGTTCCAATTTATGTACATAGGCCTATATAATACACTATATACTAACAAGGTACGACAATTTTCTGGACGAAGCATACAACTTGGCCTATTTTTACACTCTTACGCTCGCTGTGAACCTCTCTAATTTCTTTCAATCACGTCAATCGATGAGAAAGAACATTCAACATCCCTTCGGGCACAAGTGCGGGCATAAAATCACTTGTAGTCAGAATTATTCGTAAAAGAATGGACTCTCCGCACGTTGGTGGTTACACAGACAGATGACGTATGATTATAACGTGCGCAGCCATCTATGCCCTCTCGTAAGCGAAAACACGCAGCGCAAGGTAAAGCAAATCAAAAGAACGTATGCTCGCTTTGCAGATTGATACGCGTAGCGCCTCTTTTGACAAATCTAGGTAACGTGCGTTGTGATTGGCGTGGAAATAATTTGACATTGCTATAGGCCAATCACAGCGCATGTTACATACGATTTGTCAAATGAAGAGCTACTCGTATCTATCTGCATAGCAAATGTAAGTTCTTTTGATTTGCTTTACCTTGCGCTGCATGTTTTCGCTTACAAGACGGCATAGATGGCTGCGCAGGTTATAATCATACGTCATCTGTCTGTGTAACCACCAACGTGCGGAGAGTCCATTTTTTTACAAATTATTCTGATTAGAAGTGATTTTATGCCTGCAGTTGTGCCTGAAGGGATGTTAAATGTTCTTTCTCATCGAATGACAAGATTGAAAGAAATCAGAGAGGTTCACAGTGGGCGTAAGAGTGTAAAAGTAGGCCAAGTTGTATGCTTCGTCCAGAAAATTGTCGTACCTTGTTAGTATATATATGTATAGTGCATTATATATGTATATAAATCGGAACGCCTGTGATTTGGACTAGGGGTTTAGGAGCAATTAATCCCCCCCCCCCCTTTTTTGCATTTCTGGCAGAATCTCTGCAAGGGGCGGGCCCACGCACGCAACGCCCTTGCGCAAAGCATTCATCGGCCCACAATTTCGAACTTAACAATTAAATTCCACGAGCAATTAACAAACTATGCAATCTGGGCCGTTAGGCCTAGGCTAAGCATGTTTGCTTCTGGCTGATCTAGCCTCGGCTTAATTAATGTATCGCCCATAGGCCTAGCCAATTTATACGATAGCCTACAAGGAACCACTAACTTAGTCTTACGCTGAGAAAAAAAAATCACATGTAGGCCTAACTGTAGCTGCAGTATGTAGCCTAACCCTATGTATCCCGGCCTTACGGGAAGTTACGGTAACACGGGCAGCCTAACGTTAGGGCATAGGCCTAATATTAACTTATAGCCCTATGGGCTGGGCTGGGCTGGGCTGGGCTGGGCTGGGCTGGGCTGGGCTGGGCTTATAGTTATACTCAGTGAATTCATGCGACCACAGAGAAATACCATTGATTGAAACAATGTCATGCTCACCGTAGGAGATTAGGGTTAAAACAATTGTGATATAAATCTGTTTTGTCTTCAGCATTGATTATGCTCGCAGAATGTTCCATCCTGAGACTGCAATTCAAGTTTGCAAATTTGAATGAAAAAGTTCTGAGAACCCCTTTTCTCAACACTAGCATGATGTCATGATGTTGCTTATACGATAGACGTAGACTATACGGACTATGGACTAAGGCACAGGTAAACAAACAGGTTTTCATGCACTGACATTACCATTAGCTGAGTTGAAGTTAGGAGTGTGTTTCAGCAGTTTGCAAGACTCTCAACTTACCTCCTTCCAAAGCTGAACCAGGGAGATGCTTTTTAGAGTAGCGTCTCCCTTGTTCGAAGCTAGCAGCCAATTGTTGGGTGTTTTGCACACGGAGTATGTCGAGTTCAGCCTAGGGAGATGCTTCTCTACACCATCTCCCTGCTTCAGATTTGGAGGGTGGTAAGTTGGAAACTCCTTAGTTCACAACCGCCTTCATTTCAGTATATCAATCCCGTCGGTGTAGTTATTGTCATGCTTCAGGTGTACAAATTTCTCTCTGAAAGGAATCCTTTGTCCTCTTGCAATTATTTAAAGGTTCAATGTAATTCTCGGGTTCGAGGCCATTGTAAGAAGCTTGTTAAGAATTTTGCAAGGCTCGACATTAGGAAGTTCAGCTTTTCTCATAGAGTTGTTAACGAGTGGAATAGTCTGCCTGAGTGGGTTGTTAACTCCACATCTGTGCACTGCTTTAAGGTTAACATTGACAAGTTCTTCCATAAGTGTGGTAGAATCTAATTGTGCTGGGCTCGTTTGGTGTTGGTTGGTTCTTTGTTTTCAGTTAAGGTTGTATGGACTTCAGGGCATCTTATGGGGCCTTAGCCCTCCTTTGCCCTTTAACCTGTTATGTTATGTTATGTTATTTCCCCTGATAACTGCAATACCCCACACGCAAATCATCAATTTTCGACTACCCACGGAAAGGACGAACATACCACCACGATATAGGCCTACAGAAACTCAAGCCCGTAGCCAGGAATTCTGATATGGGGGGGGGGGGGACCAGCACCGCATACTAGGGGTACCGAAGTAGTGGAGAGATGGCATGGGCTTACCCCCCAGGAGGCCGATCGGCCTCCAATGTAGAGGCCGACAGCCCCGTTTTTCGGGACACCTTAGGGCTACCTCAGCCCCGCTTTTCAGGACGTCTTTGGAGGCTACCTGGGCGACGTGAGGAAAGTGATGAGGGTGCTATTTGGGAATCTCTGGGCTACGTTGCGCTAAATAACTTGTTTAAATAGCGCGTTTTTTTTTTTTTTTAATTTTGTTTTTATTTTTTTATTTCTTTTTCATTTTTACTTTTCGATCCGAAGAGATATTCCAAGATAGTGTACGCTACACAAATCGCATTTTACATTAAGATTTGCATTCACCGTTGTGGGCTTAGGCATCTTTTGCTGTCTAGTATAGTGGCGAGGTGTTTGAAAGCTCTTCCACTTAAACCAAAAACCGCGCGTGTGTGTATGTGTGATTAAGGCCTCCGAGATCAGTCGAAGTGGTGCAATGCTGGTAGGTTTTTTCTTGTCATAGTTTTTTAGGTATGGACAAAAACATGTTATAACAATGTACGTTTAATGGCGTAATTATTTTATTTTTATGGAAAGGTTTTGATCAGTGACTGACATGAGTTTATGTAGACACGATGGGTAAATTAGGGAAAACCGCATGGGAACTCGGAAGGAAATTTTTAAATGGTAAATGTAAGCCCCAAACGTCAATTTACACCAAAACCCTTTACCGTGTGGGGAAACAAATTGACGAGAAGTTCGAGACGGCACTAAATGAAATGTTAAACCATGTTCGCCAATGTGACAAAGAAACTATCAAAGCTACATTGGACGCAATGTTTGAAGATGGATCATACAGTTGGGGTATAATCGTGATGGCTTACGTATTTATCAGAAAATGTGCCCAACGAAGTCGAGAACAAGGCAAGGATAAAGATACAATTGAACAACTCGCACAGTTTGTTGGAGAATACGTTGAAGACCGTTGTACACAGTGGATCGAACAACGAGGTTGGGTAAGTATACTACCATAATAATATAGGCTAAGTCTACATCTAGGAAAATGCACTTAACTTGTTTCTTTTGTTGTTGGGTTTAACAGGATGACTTTTGTCAAACATTTATGAAGAACACACGCAATAGCAGAGCAACTGCGATCAAGCCGATGGTGATAGCCGTCGTGACCATGACTCTTGCTTACAAATAGATGCATTTTGCCGTGACAAGAAAAACTTAGGTGTATGGATATAAGAATGACTAATACAAAATATCAGCAATAACTTACCCCACGTGAGACGTAGAAAATAAATATCGAGCCTATTCCGACAAGGAAAACCAGCAGGCCAGTTCCACAAAGGATACATGGCAAGTCGCCTGATAACAGTACGCTAGTTTTACACACAATGTTTATGCAGAAGGAAAATGCACTGACACACTATAATTACAGTATAAGTTTTTACTAATAACAAACATGAGGACAATAGTTACACACAAAATAACACAAAAGGTATATGCACTGACCAGGGAGTGTCATCCGGATGTTATTATCTCCCTGCACTGACTTCCTATATAGGTACAGTATAAGGTTTGGCCGCCCATATAAGCACCTCGATTACGTAACCGGTTTGGAGGACATTTAAAAGTCACAACCAGCAAAAGTCACGACATTGACCGAATAAATTATTTCCGAAGCTAAGATTGTTAACAGGATAGCAAATTCAAACTCTTGGCACCATGACCTGAGAAACATGCGAGCTTTTAAATAGAAGAGGAATTTATGTTCCAAGATTCTATTGTTAACAAATCGTAAAGGCCAATGATTGGCGATTGTATAGCCACCGCAAGCTAGGGAAAAAAGTTAGTCCCATGGCTGGGTGGAAGGAGTGTTTTATCGGCTGTTTCCTACCGTGATGAGCGTGGTTAGGTCCCTCACGTTACCCAACATCAGTTTGCGTCGAGATGTAATTTCGCGCTTAAAAGCTAAAAATGTGCTTAGCCAGCAACTACGTATGCATAGCGCTGACGTCATCTAGCCGTGTGGAAACTTGTTTCACAAATGTGCACATGTAAATAAGGCTGCAGACTTCCGTGCTCCATGTACTCCACTGTGTATATATACTCCTCTGCTCACCGTGATCCATTGCCCATGTTCGTGTACTGCGAGAACAACACTAGGTATGTTCCATCCTTGGCTTTTGTGTAGGAGAAAATAGACTAAGTGCTGGTCGCATACGGGTAAAAAAAAGTCAGCCCCTGCAAAATAACTTGTTTGTATCTCTGACCGACACAGTCACGATTGAAGAACGATGCAATGTCGGGTATGACCGAGGGTGGTAGATCGTAAGAATCAAATTACTCCCCAATGCGATTTCTGGACATGAAATGGCTACCCAATGTAATCCAGGGAGGTGTCCCTGTTCCGTGTTGACAACTATTGAACAAGGAAAGGTTGGGTTGAAATGGTCGAGATGTCTGTTTACTCTGTGTGCTGATGAGGTGTTTGGAAACTTGTATACTGGCGAGTGTTTGAAAGCTATTCCACTCAAATAAACCCAAAGAAATTGATATAAGAGCAACGTAACATAGTACATCCCACGTGCCGTCTAGACGATCATGTAAACAAGATTTCGGTAAAGCCTCTGTGTTGAAAGCTAACCCAAATCGAAGTCTTAACGTCGTGTCATTGCTCGGTATACGCCATGACAGTTTGGTCTTTCCCTCTGAGTCATGTATGCGTGTCGAGAAGAGCTCACCCGTAGGTCTGGGTTGGAAAAACTATTGGCAAAGCCTAAGCGAAGGATTTATGACTGAGACCACGCATGAAACTAAGTAGGCCTATAATCAGAACATAGGAGGAAAGAGCGGACTCTTACGAATAAAACACTACCATGCAGGGTCAAATGTGTTCTGCCTTAACGTGAAGAGTCTAAACTGCCAAGCTTACGGGTCGCACAAACGATACAACGACGTACGCTCCTCTGCTACGTGCGTTGCTCCTCTGCTCCGAGCATACGACTAGGTATGCTCCTCTGCTCCCATTGCCCCATGAGTGCATGCTTATCGGCCCCACGTGCCTCACAGCATGTCCTCTTCCCCCAGTGTTATCACGCGTGCTCCCCGTGTTCCATATGCTTCACATGCATATGCTCCTCTGCTCCGTAGGCTGCACTGCGTATGCTCCTCTGCTCCGGAGAACATCACTAGGTATGCTCCTCTGCTCTCATTGCCCCATGTGTGCATGCTTATCGGCCCCACGTGCCTCACAGCATCTGTCCTCTTCCCCCAGTGTTATCACGCGTGCTCCCCGTGCTCCATATGCTTCACATGCATATGCTCCTCTGCTCCGTAGGCTGCACTGCGTATGCTCCTCTGCTCCGGAGCACACCACTAGGTGTGCTCCTCTGCTCCCATTGCCCCATGTGTGCATGCTTATCGGCCCTACGTGCCTTACAGCATCTGTCCTCTTTCCCCAGTGTTATCACGCGTGCTCCCCGTGCTTAAACTGCTTTACATACATATGCTCCTCTGCTTCGTAGGCTGCACTGCGTATGCTCCTCTGCTCCGGAGCACAGCACTAGGTGTGCTCCTCTGCTCCCATTGCCCGATATGTGTATACTTATCGACCCTACGTGCCTCACTTCATCTGTCCTCTTTCCCCAGTGTTATCACGCGTGCTCCTCGTGCTCCAAGTGCTCCACTGCGCATGCTCTTCTGCTCCGTGTGCTTCATTGTCCATGCTCATGTGTTCCGAATGCTCTATGACGCATGCTCGTCTGCTCCGAGCGAGTGGGGGTACATTTAAGTCGATCGACACTCGTGTTTCTTACATTTTGAAGCAGATCTTCGTGATTGCAGCACTTTCAGCATGTCTCATCTTTGTCATATCTGTCAGTTGCCGTTCACGCGAGGCTACAATCTCCGTCGGCATATAGAGCGGGTCCACAAACACGGTCATGGAGACCTCGAAATGTATGGTGGGGCTCTAAGAAGGGCGAAGGGAAGCGACATCACGACTCATCAGACGAGGGTTCATACGACGATATCTCAGAGAGCGATACTAACGACAGTTCATCAGAGCCTCTGGAGGAAGACGACATGACTGATAGCAGTGAAACTGACGACAGTGACGCCGAAAGCGACACCGAGGGAGCCGACAGCAGCAAAGAGGAGTCCGCAGAAGACGACGTTGTGACCGATAATGATGGCGAGGATGACGATGGTAGTAAAAATGTGTGTTGCCCGATTGACACTTGGGAAGCCCTAGCTCATATGAATAAGGCCATGGCCTTATTCATATGAGCCTAGGGCTTCACAAGTGTCAATCGGGTAACACACATTTTTACTACCATCGTCATCCTCCGCCATCCCATTATCGGTCACAACGTCGTCTTCTGCGGACTCCTCTTTGCTGCTGTCGGCTCACCTCGGTGTCGCTTTTCGGCGTCACTGTCGTCAGTTTCACTGCTAATTCATTCATGTCGTCTTCCTCCAGAGGCTCTGATGAACTGTCGTTAGTATCGCTCTCTGAGATATCGTCGTATGAACCCTCGTCTGATGAGTCGTGAGGTCGCTTCCCTTCGCCCTTCTTAGAGCCCCACCATACATTTCGAGTCGTCCATGACGCGTGCTTGTGGACTCCCCCCGCCCCCCGCTCTATATGCCGATGGATATTGTAAGCCTCGCGTGAACGGCAACTGACAGATATGACAAAGGATGAACATGCTTAAAGTGCTGCAATCACGAAGATCTGCTTCAAAATGTAAGAAACACGAGTGTCGATCGACTTAAATGTACCGCCCACTCGCTTGGAGCAGACGAGCATGCGTCATAGTAGCATTCGGAACACATGAGCATGGACAATGAAGCACAGCGGAGCCATAAGAAGCATGCGCGATGGAGCACTTTGGAGGCCGACGAGGAGCGACTCGTGATAACACTGGGAAAGAGGACAGATGAATTGGTGCACGTAGGGTCCGATAAGTATACACATAATCGGGTCAATGGGAGCAGAGGAGCACACCCTCGTGCTGTGTCTCCGGAGCAGAGGCAGGCATACAGACAGTGCAGCCGACGAAGCAGAGGAGCATATGTATGTAAAGCAGTTTTAAGCACGGGAGCAACGCTTGATAACACTGGGGAAAGAGGTCAGATGCTGTAAGGCATCGTAGGGCCGATAAGCATGCACACATGGGGCAATGGGAGTCAGAGGAGCACACCTAGTTGTGTGCTCCGTAGCAGAGGAGCATAGCGCAGTTCATCGCCTACGGGGAGCAAGGAGCATATTGCATGTGAAGCATATGGAGCACGGGGAGGCACGCGTGATAACACTGGGGTAAGAGGGACAGATGCTGTGAGGCATCGTGTGGCCAATAAAGCATGCACACATGGGGGCAATGAGAGCATGAGGAGCATACCTAGTGATGTTCTCCGGAGTCCATATGAGCATACGCAGTGCCAGCCTAAGAGCAGAGGAGCATATGCATGTGAAGCATATGGGAACACGGGGAGCACGCGTGATAACACTGGGGAAGAGGACATGCTGTGAGGCTAAGTGGGCCGATAAGCATGCACTCATGGGGCAATGGGAGTCAGAGGAGCAATACCTAGTCCGTATGCTCGGAGCAGAGGAGCAACGCACGTAGCAGGAGGAGGCGTACGTCGGTTGTATCGTTTGTGCGACCCGTAAGCTTGGCAGTTTAGACTCTTCACGTCGGCAGAACCACATTTGACCCTGCATGGTAAGTGTTTTTTCGTAAGAGTCCGCTCTTTCCGCCTATGTTCTGATTATAGCCTACTTTAGTTTCAAGCGGGGTGGTCTCAGTCCATACAATCCTTCGCTTAGGCTTTGCCATAGTTTTTGCCAACCCAGACGCTACGGGTGTGCACTCTCTCGACTACGCAATACATGCACTCAGAGGGAAAGACCCAAACCTGTCATGCGTTAACCGAGTCAATGACACGACGTAAGACTTCGATTTGGGTTAGCTTTCAACACAGAGGCTTTAACCGTAAATCTTGTTTACCTGATTCGTCGAGACGGCACGTGGGGATGTATCTATGTTACGTTGCTCTTATATCAATTTCTTTGGGTTTATTTGAGTGGAATAGGGTTTCAACACATCGCCAGTATACAAGTTTCCCAAACACCTCATCAGGCACACAGATGTAAACAGACCTCATCTCGACCATTTCAGACCAACTTTCCGTGTTCAATATGTGTCAACACGGAACAGGGACACACTCCCTGGATTACATTGGGTAGCCATGTTCAATGTCCAGAAATCGCATTGGGGGAGTAATTTGATTCTTACGATCTACCACCCTCGGTCATCCCCGACATTGCCTCGTTCTTTCAATGCGTGACTGTTGTCGGTCAAGAGATCCAAACAATTTATTTTGGCAGGGGCTGACTTTTTTCTTTAACCGTATGCGACCAGCACTTAGTCTATTTTCTCCTACACATAAAGCCAAGGATGGAACATACCTAGTGTTGTTCTCGCAGTACACGAACATGGGTCAATGGATCACGGTGAGCCGAGGAGTATATATACACAGTGGAGTACATGCTTCAGCGGAAGTCTGCATCCTTATTTACATGTGGGCACATTTGTGAAACAAGTTTCCACACGGCTAGATGATGTCAGCGCTATGCATACGTAGTTGCTGTGTAAGACACATTTTTTAGCTTTTAATAGTCGCGAAATTACTGCTCGCCGCAAACTGATGTGTTGGGTAACGTGAGGGACCTATCCACGCTCATCACGGTAGGAAACAGCCGATAAAACCACTCCTTCCACCCAGCCATGGGACTAACTTTTTCCCTAGCTTGCGGTGGCTATAGCAAAATCGCCAATCATTGGCCTTGTACGATTTGTTTACCAATAGAATCTTGGAACATAAATTCCTCTTCTATTTTAAAAGCTCCGCATGTTTTCTCAGGTCATGGTTGCCAAGAGTTTTTGAATTTGCTATCCTGTTAACAAATCTTAGCTTCGGAAATAATTGGATTCGGTCAATGTCGTGCCTTTTGCTGGCTGGTTGTGACTTTTAATATGTCGCTCCAAACCGGTTTACGTAATCGAGGTGTCTATATGGGCGGCCAAACTTATACTGTTCCTATATAGGAAGTCAGTGCAGGGAGATAATAACATCCGGATGACACTCCCTGGTCAGTGGCATTATGACCTTTTGTGTTATTTTTTGTGTGTACTATTGTCCTCCATGTTTGTTATTAGTAAAAACTTATACTGTAATTATAGTGTTGTCAGTGGGCATTTTCCTTCTGCATAAACATTGTGTGTAAAACTAGCGTACTGTTATCAGGCGACTTGCCATGTATCCTTTGTGGAACTGGCCTGCTGGTTTTGTTCCTTGTTCGGAATAGGCTTCGATATTTATTTTCTGACGTTCCTCACTGGGGTAAGTTATTGCTGATATTTTGTATTAGTCATTCTTATATCCATACACCCTAAGTTTTTTCTTGTCACGGCAAAATGCATCTATTTGTAAGCAAGAGTCATGGTCACGACGGCTATCACATCGGCTTGATCGGAGTTGGCTCCGCTATTGCGTGTGTTTCTTCATAAATGTTTGACAAAAGTCATCCTGTTAAATCCCAATCAACAAAAGAAAACAAGTTAACTGCATTTTTCCTAATGTAGACTTAGCCTATATTTATTATGGTAGTATACTTACCCACTCCTCGTTGTTCGATCCCACTGTGTACAACGGTCTTCAACGTATTCTCCAACAAACTGTGCGAGTTGTTCAATTGTATCTTTATCCTTGCCTTGGTTCTCGACTTCTTTGGGCGACATTGTCTGATAAATACGTAAGCCTCACGATTATACCCCAACTGTATGATCCATCTTCTACACTTGCGTTCCAATGTAGCTTTGCTAAGTGTCTTTGTCACATTGGGCGAACATGGTTTAACTTTGCATTTATTGCCGTCCTCGAACTTTTCTCGTCAATTTGTTTCGCCCACACGGTAAAGGGTTTTGGTGTAAATTGACGTTTTGGGGCTTACATTTACCGTTTAAAAATTTCCTTCCGAGTTTCCCATGCGGTTTTCCCCTAATTTACCCTATCGTGTCTACATAAACTCATGTCAGTCACTGATCAAAACCTTTCCAGTAAACTAAAATAATTACGCCATTAAACCGTACACTGTTATAACATGTTTTTTTGTCCATACCTAAAAACTAATGACAAGAAAAAACCTACCAGCATTGCAACCACTTCGACTGGGGATCTCGAGGCCTTAATCACACATACACACACTCGCGTTTTTTGTTTTAGTGGAAGAGCTTTTCAACACCTCGCCACTATACTAGACAGCAAAAGATGCCTAAGGCACCACAACGGTGAATTCAAATCTTAATGTAAAATGCGATATTGTGTAGTCGGGACACTAGCTTGGAATATTCTCTTGCGGATCGAAAAGTAAAAATGAAAAATAATGAAAAAATCAAAAAAAAAAATTAAAAAAATTAAAAAAAGTAAAAAAAAAAAAACACGCGCTATTTAAACAAGTTATTTTATGCGCAACGGAGCTCCAGAGAATTCACCAAATAGCACCCTCATCACTTTCCTCACGTCCGCCCAGGTAGCCTCCAAGAACGTCCTGAAAAGTCGGGGCTGAGGTAGCCTAAGGTGTCGCCGAAAATCGTGGCTGTCGGCCTCTACATTGGAGGCCGATCGGCCTCCTTGGGGGTAAGCCCATGCCATCTCTCCACTAACTTCGGTACCTCCTAGTATGGCGGTGCTGGTCCCCCCTCCCCCCGCCATATCAGAATTCCTGGCTGACGGGCTTGAGGTTTCTGTAGGCCTATATCGTGGTGGTATGTTTCGTCCTTTCCGTGGGTAGTCGAAAATTGATGATTTGCGTGTGGGGTATTGGTCAGTTATCAGGGAAATAACATAACATAACATAACAGTTTAAAGGGGGCAAAGTGGCAAAAAGGCTATAGGCCCCATAAGATGCCCTGAAGTCCATAACAACCTTAACTGAAAACAAAGAACCAACCAACACCAAAACGAGCCCGAGCACAATTAGGATTCTACCACACTTTATGGAAGAACTTGTCAATGTTAACCTTAAGGCACGTGCACAGATTTGGATTTTAACAACCGACTCAGCAGACTATTCCACTCGTTAACACTCTATGAGAAAAGCTGAACTTCCTAATGTCGAGCCTTGCAAAATTCTTAACAAGCTTCTGTACAATGGCCTTCGAACCCGAGAATTACATTGAACCTTTAAATAATTGCAAGATGACAAAGTATTCCTTTCAGAGAGAAATTTGTACACCTGAAGCATGACAATAACTAGCACCGAGCGGTATTTGATATACTGAAATGAAGGCGGTTGTGAATCTAAGGAGTTTCCAACTTACCCACCCTCCAAATCTGAAGCAGGGAGATGGTGACGAGCAGGCATCATACCCTAGGCTGAACTCGACATACTCCTTGTGCAAAAACACCCAACACTTTGCTTCTAGCTTCGAACAAGGGAAGACGCTACTCTAAAAAGCATCTCCCTGGTTCAGGTTTTTTTTTCGTTGGAAGTAGGTAAGTTGAGAGTCGTTGCAAGACTGCTGAAACCACACTCCTAACGTTCAACTCAGCTAATGGTAATGTCAGTGCCTGAATAACCTGTTTGTTTACCTGTGGCCTTAGTCCCATAGTCCCGTATAGTCCCTACTTCTATCGTATAAGCATACATCATGACATCATGCTAGTGTTGGAGAAAAGGGGTTCTCAGAACTTATTTCATTCAAATTTGCAAACTTGAATTGCAGTCTCAGGATGGAAACATTCTGCGAGCATAGTCAATGCTGGAAGACAAAACAGAGATTTATATCACAATTGTGTTTAACCCTATCTCCTACCGGTGAGCATGACATTTGTTTCAAATCAAATTGTATTTCTCTGTGTCGCATGAAATTCACTGAGTATAACTTATAAGCCAGCCCAGCCCCAGCCCAGCCCAGCCCAGCCCAGCCGTCAGCCCAGCCCATAGGGCTTATAATTTAATATTAGGCCCTATGCCCTAACGTTAGCCTGCCCGTGTTACCGTCACTTTCCCGTAAGGCCGTGATACATAGGGTTAGGGCTACATACTGCAGCGCACAGTTAGGCCTAACATGTGATTTTTTTTTTCTCAGCGTAAGAAAACTAAGTTAGGGGTTCCCTGTAGTCTTCGTATACAATTGGCTAGGCCTTATGGGCGATACAATTAATTAAGTCCGAGGCTAGATCAAGCCAGAAGCAAACCATGCTTAGCCTTAGGCCAACGGCCCAGATTTTTTTTTGCAAGAGAAAAAAGTAGTTTGTTAATTGCTCGTGGGAATTTTAATTGTTAAGTTCGAAATTGTTGGGCCGATGAATGCTTTTGGTCGCGAAGGGCGTTGCCGTGCGTGGGCCCACCCTTGCAGAGATTCTGCCAGAAATGCAAAAAAGGGGGGGGGGATTAATTGCTTCCTAAACCCCTAGTCCAAATGCACAGGCGTTCCGATTTATATACATATATATAATGCACTATACATATATATATACTAACAAGGTGACGAGCAATTTTCTTGCGAAGCATACAACTTGGCCTACTTTTTACACTCTTACGCCTCACTGGTGAACCTCCTCTGATTTCTTTCAATCTTGTAATTCGATGAGAAAGAACATTTAACATCCTCTTCAGGCACAACTGCGAGGCATAAAATCACTTCTAATCAGAATAATTTTGTCAAAAAATGGACTCTCCGCACGTTTGGTGGTTACAACAGACAGATGACGGTATGATTATAACCTGCGCAGCCATCTATGCCGTCTTGTAGCGAAACATGCAGGGCGCAAGGTAAAGCAAATCAAAAAGAACTTACATTTGCTAATGCAGATAGTATACGAGTAGCTCTTCATTTGAACAAATCGTATGTAACATGCGCTGTGATTGGCCTATAGCGATGTCAAATTATTTCGCACGCCAATCACAACGCACGTTACCTAGATTTGTCAAAAGAGGCGCTACGGCTTATCAATCTGCAAAGGCGATGCATACGTTCTTTTGATTTGGCTTTAGCTGGCACAGAAAAACCTTGCGTCTGCTTTTTTTCGCTTACGAGAGGGCCTATGATGGCTGCGCACGTTATAATCATACGTTCATCGGTCTGTGTAACCACCAACGTGCGGAGAGTCCCCTTCTTTTACGAATAATTTCTGGACTACAAGTGATTTTCTGCCCGCACTTGTGTCCCGAAGGGATGTTGAATGTTTCTTGCATCATCGATTGACGTGGATTTGAAAGAAATTAGAGAGGTTCACAGGCGAGCGTAAGAGTGTAAAATAGGCCAAGTTGTATGCTTCGTCCATAAAATTTGTCGTACCTTTTTAGTATATAGTGTATTAATATAGGCCTATGTACATTAACTTGGAACGCCTGTGGTCCAAATTGGATGCTGGTCCCTGGCTAAAGTTACAAGTGGGTTTCAGGGGACAAAAGCTTGGCTTCAAGACCCCCTATAAGGTGGCAGTTTGAAGGTTTTTAAAGGCATTTACTTATGATAAGTCCTAACATTGCTGCAAAGGTGTCCTCTTCTTAAGTAAGAAACCAAGATATGGAACAGTTTTTTTTAATTTTTATGGAAATGAAAAGGGGGAGATTTTATCCCACCTTCGTCTGGAAAGGGGGGAACAAATCCCCCTTCCCCCCTTTGGCGGAAACCCTGTAAGGGCCCCATTGGGTGCAGGGGTGAACCCCACTGGGGTCCAGCCTCCAGGGGGGCATTGTCTGCTATGAAATATGGTGATTATTTGGTTCTTTCTGAATTGTGTACTAAGCATAATTTTTTGAGTGAGTCTCTCGGCGTCGGGTTTTCGCTTGCACTGTGCCAATCTTGTGCTCTAATTCATTGCCGCCGCACACCGAGTATTGAATGAAACTGAATTATGGCATGCCGATTTCATCGTTTAAATCGTTAAATAAATGGAAATGCACACAGAAGAAGTTTGTGCAGCGCTGGATGCATCGATGTAATCCGAGCTTACCTGCTTAACATTTAAGTAAGGCCTACATAGCCTAGAGCCAGGGTGTCATCTAGTGGGCAGATAAGTGGAAAAATCATTCACTTCCGGAAAGAAGTACCAAAATTTGAAAGATTGTACGCTCTTGGGTCTGTCTTTTGAAAATACCATTAGCCCTTTAGTACTGTTAGTCATTCAACACTTGTACATATAGGCCTACGTACATTTCATACATTATGCATACTGTGGTTCACGGTAGACTGCTGTACAACTTATTATGCATTTTTATATTGTATGTACGGTACATATAACGGCATGTGTACAACGTTCTTACATCACTCTGAATTCTCTTTGATGCATGTTTTTTATGAGTAATGTCGTACGTCACAGAGGATTCGCTTCTGCATTTATTAATATTCTGCATCTGTACGCCATAAATTTGTTTATTCAATTTTAAATTTTGTTAGATGCATTAAATGCACAGTTTGAGAAATGTTGGAGAATTCTGAGGATTTAGCTCCATACCCACAATCCCTAATATTTGATGATGTGGTCAACTACTGAAAGACTTAAATCCTCTGTTCCTGATGGTAAACCTGCCCATATTCTGAACAATGGCTGCTGAAGAGGTGGCCCCTGCTCTCAGTCTCATCTTCAAACATCTCTGGACACTGGCACTCTACCATCCTCTTGGCTGTGTGCCAACATCCGCCCCATCTTTAAAAGATGAACGCTCGTAGAAAAGATGTAAACCTCTCTCGCTTCTTATTATAGGCCATTCCTCGCTTACCTCCATCTGCTGCAAAATCTTCAAGCACATTACATTCATGTGTCATGCAGCACTCCGACAAATACTCGGTTATTACGAAATAGCACCATGGTTTTTTAGGCAACGCCATTCCTGTGAATGCCAAGTTGATCTTACCTATGAATGACCTAGCTCATTCTTTGGAATCTTGGATCGTAGATCTCAGACCAAAGTGATTATCATGGATTTTTTCCAAAGCTCTTGATATACTGTTCCCCACAACCGCTACATGTAAAAGACAGAATAATGGCATTTAACGAAGGCCATACTGTTGTTGGACTGCTAAATTTCCTTAAGTATTGGAAAAATAGGGTTGTGGTTGGTGGTGATTTTTCTGATTGGACTGGAGGTTATCTCTGGTGTCGCCCCATGGCACAGTCTTGGGGTCCCCTGTTATTTTCTCGTTTCCATTACGATTTGCCCAATTACCATCACTTCAGAAGTGAGACCTTTTTGCTGACGATTGTGTAATTTTACAGACAAATAAGGGAACACCTTAGACCTAGGTTTCAGCTCCAAATGATGTACACACCCTCTTAAAATGACAGCGTAATTGGCAAATGCGTTTTAAACACCAAGAAATGCTTCTCTTGAGGATCACTCACTTGATGAATCTAAAATTTTTTGAATACTCTCTAGGTAACAAAATCTTGGAGTCTACTGACTGCCATACCTACATCCTGTACCTTGGAGTGGACATCTCAAACCCTCCCGTTCCTGGAAGCAAGCACATTAATCGTATCACTTCGTCAGCTAATAGGTCCCTAGGCTTTATTAAAGAAATCTGTACTCCTGCCCCTAACAGTATTAAGGCCAGTGCCTATCTCACGCATCTGTTCGACCACTGATAGAGTATCCCTCTTCTGATTTTGGGATCCCCACACTACCTCCCTAGCTACAGAAGTAAAATCGAAGCAAATTCAATGTATGGCAGCTAGGTTTTGTCTGTAATGACTACTCCTCCCACAGTAGTGTAACTGTAGTGTTGAGGGATCTAGGGTGGATAGTTCCTTAAAGACAGAAGAACAGTTAAACAGGCTTGTTGCTTTTTCAAAGCTAGATTGGGCCTCCTTACTTTGCCAGTTGCCAATCTCTCACAACCGATCCCGGCAATCTTTTTTTACAGTAGGCACCAATTCTCAAACAGTTTTTCGATTATACATGCCAATAAGGACTGCTTCAAATATAGCTTTTTTCCTTGCACTGTCAGAGACTGAACCTTCTCCCCCCAAGAACATTACAGATCTCAAGGACCCCAAGCAATTTAAGATCTCGGCCTTGAGGTTCCCACGCAACGGGAAACTACCTCATCCTGTGCACCCCTCACCCTGCATGTTTGACTCACCGTAGAGTGTTGTGCAGTACCTATCCAGATCCAGATCGAGTTTGCTTCATGTTAGTGTCTGAGAATACGACTGTGTCTAGATTGGAACTGCATGTTCAACCACTGCGACTACGACGGTGCCTCCACTCTAGATTGGAGCTGCTGTTAGACCAATGCGACTACGACGTTCCTCCACTTTCGGCTATCTTCCAACAACATTACGCAAAACCCCTCCTCTATGAAGACTTGGCCCGACCCCCCCCACCCCCCCCTCCACACTTTTTTGCCAGAAAAGTGCTGGTTACCGCAAGCCTAACCTGACTCCTGGAATCCCAAGCAAGAGCCCTGTTTGTTATTCTGGACAGCTGGGTCCAATAACCGCCAGTACTTTTCTGACATCTGCATGTGCCCAGCTCCATGATTTAAAAGGTGCCTTTTTGAGTTTGCTTTGTATTCTGCAGCTTTCTCCAAGTTTCCTACTTTGTTTTTATGTAGTCTATGGCTTATTTTGGCCTATTTGTAGAAAGACATGGTGGTATCAGGGTTAGCTATCTGCATGTCCACAAACTGGAAAGTCTGCAGTTTGTGCACACAAGTAACCTTTTTGTTTATTTTTCTCGGCCAGTGTGTGGCCTTGGGTCGATTTCACAAGACGGCCTCTGTTTGTCCAAATGTGGTCGTCCTTGCCCGCCATACGGCACTGTCAGGACGTGAGTTTTTGTGTTGGCTATTTTCGGTAGGCCCGTTTTGCCTGGTAGCTGTCACCGCCGAGGCCATTTGCTCACATGTGCGTCCATAGTCTGTGCCAGCAATTTTTTTGTGTGGCCAGGTGCCAAACCATGTAACAGCTGTGGTGGGCCAATCTTGCGTGCACAAGGCACACTTTCCAGTCTGGTGCGTTTCCTGACTTTACCTGTTGCTACTTCCCGCCACAGGGTTCCACCCTGGGTTTTAGAGAGTGTGAGGTGGGTATTAGTTCAGGGGGGTAATTTGATGCCTACATTGGCCCATCAGGTGATGAGAACTACATACTTCCATAGCTACGTACAGTACAGTGGCAATATAGCAAATTTTCGTGGGTGTGGTAAAAACTGTGAGGGTGGCTGCCTCACAAAAGAATGTCCAGGGAACATCCTGCACAAGTATCACGGTAGAACCCAGTCAAGATTAGAGTCTTTCATCCATTTGTAGATCCCTGGTCCTTTTCTTTAAGCACCATTGTATTTTGTGAATCTGTCAGTGGTTTTCCTCGACCTTGCAATTTCAATTTTGGCCACCAGTAAAATTAAGTCAACTGAGGCTAACATTATAACCCACCATTCTCATAAGTAACTGTACTTCGTACCCCTCCACCATCCCAAGAGGTTCGACTGGGATTGTCTAACCGGGCCTGAAACCGGCTTTCATAAAGCCTCACAAACCCTCATCTCCACACAGTCGTACTTAAGCTAACTTTAGGAGGGACATTTTTTTAGACTCCCTCCCCCCCTTTTGAACTAACCTTTTACCAGTTTTACTCCACTTCAATTTTCTTCCTACAAAGAAAATGGTCTTGTTTTGTTTTGTTTTGTAACAGATTTTTTTTTTCCTGTTGTTTTTTCCAACGGTTATTACTTCCCAATGCTGGTGCTATTTGTTGTGAGTATTTGATCTCTTTGATTTTGATCTCTACGAAGGGAAGGTAAGGCATTTGTAACTGGCCTGGTGAGCTCAGGGATTGGTTACTCCATAACTGAAGTACTCGGAGGTACTGTAATTTAAGGAGGGTTTAAGCAAAATTAATTTCATGTGTGAGAGAGGATTAATCTTGTGCAATTTTGTGAAACCGTTCAAATTGGACATGTAGTGCCTCGGATAACAGCAAATGAAGTTACTACATTGGTTACCCAAATTGAGCTTGGGCAAGGCCGGGGTTTATTCAACTCCTCACATTGCTAGAAATGCCTTTGGTTTCCTTTGTATTTTTCAGTCTGTTTTGTTCATTGAGTTTTAATGGGATAGTGACCCTCCCCCATGGGGAATTGAAGTGTGAAAATTCTCATACCCCTCATGCATCACAGTTCCCGATAACTGTGATTGTGAGGAGAATTTGTTTGTAAAATTTAAGATAAAACACAAGACTACTCATTAAAGTGGCCTTGCGAACATGTAAAGTGAAATAACAGAGAGTATTTGCCTGAGGTACTGTCACGAAAAATCTATTTCCAAACTGTTTCATTCACCCTTAGAGCCTTAAGCATTAATAAAGAAATTAATGTTTTAGAATGGCTCCGAAGGAAACTGTGAAAATGAGATTTCATGCTAACAAATAATGACGTCATTATTAGGAACACCAGTACTCCGTACCTGAACATGGCATACACCATAAGGCTACTACTTGTTAGGACTGAAGCAATTGTAGTTTCCCCACAAGTCTAGAATTTTAAACTGATATTCTTCTGCTGGAAAAAAAATCAAGAGTGTATCCTTCCTTTACTTTTGGGCGGCATATTACTGATAAATATCCCTTGATTGACAAAACCAAAGAGAGAACGAAACGTTGCAGTGTTTAAAGTTTGGTTCGTCCACAGTAAAAGCTTTAATATTACTAGTGACCAGCGCATTACTAATGCTAACCCATAAGGCTAGCTTCAACACGATTCCACTGAAACCTTCACGGATGTCATAAATTTGATTTTTTTCCTGCCTAACATACCTTTCCAGCTCCAGTCCTTTCAGTCGCGTCCTAAGTTCTTTTCTTTTTCGGTTTTTGTGGAAGCTATAATTTTTGCTCTTCCAACAGCTCAATCGATATGGTTCATAATGCATAATGCACTACTCACCCATCTTTCTACTGACTTCTTGTTCAGATAGCCTTAAATTTCTGCTTTGAAATCCAGGTAAATCACTTTCTGACATGTCCAACATTTTACCCTATGCACAATACATTCTTCCTTCGCACACGTATGGTGCTGGCTCAGACCCACCATTCCAAAGAAAAGTATTCACCTGCTATCCAACAGGTAGCTCTGCTAACAGTGTTTGTGGCGATACTTTTGGTAGGATGTTGTTGACAGCACATGGTACTGGACTACCGAGTGCTGTGCTTTTTTATGTTGTGTACAGTCCTGGGTAAACTTTAACCATGGCAACACAAGACAAAAAACTGCGTGACATACATTTATTGACGGCAAAATCAACTGGCAGCAGAGTAGGAGATAACGTATCCAAAGTTTACGACTTTTCACGCAGATTTTACATTGTATCCACCTTGATCACCGTACATGTATGCAGAACACTATCCATGTACGGAGATACGCACCGTAACTTAGGGAGTCAGTTCCTAAGGGCTGTCACATCGTACAAGGATTTTGAAAGTTTTCGAGAATACTGGCTTTTTCAAGGGCCTTTTGGAGGAGTTTAATCTTTGTTATTTTTCGAGATGAAAAGGAACAGAATTGTTGATTTTCATTTAGAAACACACTCCTAAAGAGGCAAACGGTTTAAAACCGTTTGAATTTAACCTGGCATAGCCACTCGAATGTTAGGCTAATTACGTCATATGTGCTTGCTTCTTCACTTTGTGTTGAAAATGTGACACTTAACTGCTAATATCTTGGAACCACACATTGGATTTCCATGCAAATTCCCAGAATGGCTTAAAATAAGTACCCCTGCTCACTTTCAAACTTTTGTATCTGGCTTAGACCCTTCGTTTAACACATGTGACGTAAGGGATTCCCCAGAAAGTAAACATGTTTAATGGGCCTCTATGTTAAGTAAGGCCTACGAATCCTGTATACAATGATGGACACGTTGGGCACAAATGTAGCCAATAAACTTCGACAGTTCGGCTGTCTTCAAAAATATCCCCTGCCCCTCCCCCCCCCCCAGATCAATGTTGTCCCAACCCAAAGATAGTCGAATTTAAAGAAGTTCAACATTGACGGGGGCGCAGGGGTGCTGTCCCATGTTTTTTGTCCTGATTGTCTGAACTACTGCACAAATGTAGGAGCATACATATCCGTTGCAGCAGAAATGTTTCATAATTGGAGGACAATTAGATAGCTATGGAGCGAAAATGAGATAACAGTATTAAAGATTGCAAGTTAATTGTTAATCTGAACATCGTGAAACGTGGATTTGAAGTTTGGTAAGGTGGATTGACAGTATGGAGGTAGAAATTTTGCCTATGTTAAGAGTTGCGTTAGGACATTTTTAAGGAGACCATGGTACACAAAGGTATCATCCTCATTAGTTTTCGTGCTATTGTTCGGGGTGGGGGGAGTGGGGTGAATGGGTAGGGCCCAACAATTCAGTTTGTTTGTACACTTGCTTACTCAATCCGCCTATAATATCCAAATGTCTGCCTTGAGTTGAGATTTTACACAGTATAACAATATTTCATAGTCATTGGACCAGTACACACTTTTTCTCACCGAACCCAAAGCTCACATGACTTTCAAAGGAGCTTTTCGAACTATATCAACGTGCATAAGTTCCTTAGCTTTTATTCGTCGAGTTATTATAACTTTACGATACTACCCTGTAAATCATTGTACACTTTATGGCATAAATGCCAGAGCGATTTGGATTTGACTATCATTACCTCAAAAGGAGGGGACAAAGTAATAATTCCAGGCATTTGAGATAGGAAGAGGGCGCCTCGTGCAGTGCTATTTCAGAACTATTGTTTACCACATGATCTTCCTTATCTTAGAGCATATTTTTTGTCTTAGGATGACTTCCATAACATGCAAAGTGGCTGGGGTAATAGAATGATATCACTGTACTTTTTTTATGGGATACAGATAAGTACTTCTTAAATGTAGTTTACTCGTTATTTTGCCTGACTATCAACCGTAAAATTGCTGGAACTATTTCTTTTGCAGTAAGCCCCCTTCCAAAGAGTGCGGGCGCCCGTCAGTCGCCATTCAACACATGTGTAAGTCACGGTAGACCCGTTGCGATCAGGGTCCAATGGTAGAACCGTCCGCATGATGTTTTCGCTATATCAATTATTGCCGCGCAGGGGTGTACAAGTGACAGTACCTTTGAAAATGAAACGGGCTTGTGTCCTAGTATTTCTTTTTCAGTGTTTGTAATATGGATATCAGGGACCGGTTTCACTTTGTGGTCCCGGGCACAAAATTTCGTGGGGGCTCCTTCCGACTATAATCCCCAAGACTACAAGGGCCGCAAGTCAAAGGAAGCAAGTTGTGGTCCTACCCCACAACTACAATAACTATTTTGGTGGGGACCCACCTTTACTCGTGGAGCCCCTGACACATGCCCCGCCGGCCCACATACATTATATCCGGCTCGGTATATATTAGTTCTTCCTCAATTAAGAAGTCACATTCGTTTCCAACTATCAATCTTTAATTTCGGGAATGTGCCCACCTGGCTGACGAAAAATCGAATCTCACCTGTTGTTCAGGGTACCATAAATTATAACTGAAATACCCGATTTGTTACGTTATGGAGCTCAGACAATCCTGACAAAAATGAGGGACCTGGGCACAAATGTAGCAAATACTTCGGACAGGGTTCGCGTCTTCAAAAATCCCCCCCCCCCCGATCAATGTTGTCCCCAACCCAAAGATATTCCGAATTTAAAGAAATTCGACATTGACGGGGGACAGGGGTGCTGTCCCTAGTCATGTTTTGTCCAGCTATGTAGAAGTCCTATGTAGGGTAACCTATGTGAGAGGTCATACCCCTTTTTTTTTGTTTTGGGCTTCACAGTCAAGATGTAGCTACATGTAGATGTTTTAATCAGACATGCGATCATCAAGGACAAATAGACAAAGGTCCTTGGACACAACACAAAATTCATGACTTGGGTTGTTTTACATACATACCAAATTGGATGTGCTTGTTTTTTGAAAGTGTCTAATCATGTTCAGCAGATGTCTTGACTTTCTAGGAGTGATTTTTATCTTCCTAGCCATGCCTAACTTTTAATGGAAATATTACCCGTCTGATTTTCTCACACTGATTTGAGGAAAAGTGACAACCTCAAATAGGCACACACAATCAGCATTATTGGTTATTATAAAGGCATAGGTCTTCACAAAGCGGTAAGAGATCTCGGGAAAGCCAACGTTACTAGAAATCTTCACTTTTAAACGAAGTATTTTTTTGGCCCTGTAGTATACAAAAAAATGGGACATTATTCCAAAATTTCTTGTTTGTAATTGGCATCCATGAATGGTGCAAATGAAAGAGTGGATGGCTCCTTAATTTGCCCTTTGAAAGTGGAATAACTCTCTCCCTAGCTTGACTAAGAAATGCTTATGATCATAAGTTCGTGACGTTGCATACACAGGTCCTTTAAATAGTCCAAAATACCTGCTCCATTCATTTGTGACAGTAGTTTTTATAGAATCAGATCTTAGACAGTAAGTTACAGAGGTTATTATTCCTTGAGTCAGACATCCCAGTGTTGTAACAAGTCTTGACTCAGGTCACAATTTTTCAAAAGGACATACTCCATCATAATTTTTCCTCATAGAAATAGCTCCAATGACGCAGCGTCCTGACTCGACTCAATCACACTGAATAAGTACATGACTTGACCACAACTACAGAAATTGGTGACTTGTTACAACCTGCAAACGTTCTAAGCAAAATAATGAAAACTGTTGTTCCTTTTAGAAAGTTCTTGTCTGAATGAATGGATACGTTATGAAGAATGTATTTTAAATTCTCAATTTGGTATTGGCTATAATCATGTCCTTGGCTTTTATATGCATATAGCAGTACATTTAAATATAGTAC
Source organism: Holothuria leucospilota (assembly GCA_029531755.1). NCBI lineage: Eukaryota > Metazoa > Echinodermata > Holothuroidea > Aspidochirotida > Holothuriidae > Holothuria > Holothuria leucospilota. The sequence goes on from JAIZAY010000394.1 coordinate 43,927, forward strand.
TGTGTGTAACTTTTGACGTGATACTGTATACACTTTGTATAAGTGCCTATTTCCTTTCAAAGGCATGGGTGCCAGACTGTCATATGCTAGCAGAATCAATAATAAACGGAAAAATGAGTCATAGCTTGAAAATTTAGGCTAAGAAGTTTAATTGCATTCTGGCATCCATCATCAAAAGCCAATTTTCTTGTCATACTTACTGTATGGGGAAGAAAAATGTTACACTTCCCTTTTCTCCTGTTATAAGCACATTTCTTATTCACATGTGTTTTACACAAGATGAATGATTGGCACAGTTTTAATCATTCAGGATGAATAATGCCAGCAGCAATGTAAAGTTATAACAAATGGCAGCAAATAAATTTTTTTGCTCGTGCACAACTCCCACTAGGGTGTCCAGGCCACCACCCTAGTGGAGTTGTTCCACGACAAAAAGTTCTTCTGCGCCATTTTTATAACTTACATTGTTGCTGGCATTATTCCGACTGAATGATTAAACCGTGCAATTCATTCATCCTTGTGTATCACACAATGGTGAAATAAAGAAATTGTGCCTTATACACAGGAGAAAGGGAATTTTAACCATTTTTTCTCCTACAGATAAGTCTGAAGAATTGGCTTGGGGGATGGGATTGCTGCCACAATGCCCATTAAACATTTATAGCCCTAAATTTTCACGCTATTGAACTCACTTTTCCAGTTTTCGTCTTTATATCTGCTAGCAATGACAGTCTGCACCCTGCCTTTGAAGAAATAGGACTTAACAAAGTATTACGTATCACGCAAGGTACCCACGTTATATCTTTAAATGTCCTGTTACATATACGAAGCTCAAGACTTATTAATATCCATACCATTGAGAATTTAAAATATTTGTCATACGTATTTCACTCATTTACATACCGAGGGAACGTTCTAATGGCAATCATCTGGTTCAATTATTTTGTAGAACTGTTTTGCAGTGTTTGGTAACAATCCCCCAATTCTGTTAGTTGTTCAAGTCATTTACTACTTTCATGTGACTTGAGTCGAGCTCCAGTGGACTCGGTCATGTATTATTTCTAATGAGGAATTATGATTGCTGAGGGGGAGGGGGGAGGAGTCATTTTCCCCTTTTGAAGAAATTTGGTGACTTGGCAGACTTGTTACAACACTGACTGTTTTGACTCAAGGAATAATAAAACCCCCCTCCTTTACTTACTGTAGATTGATCTCACACTGTACAAATTGAATGGAGAGTTTGGAACTATTACAACCTGTGTGTGAAGTCACGAACCATGCCCATAAACATTTTCTTAGTCAAGTATGGTGATAAAGTTATTTTCCACTTTCAAGAGAGGCAAATTAAGAGGAGCCATACGCTTTCATTTGCCACCTCATGGGTGTCAATTACAAACAAGAATATTTTTGGAAATAATTCCCAACTTGTTTGTATACGCTGGCCAAAACATCTGTTTAAGTTGAAGATTTCTGAACTTGGCTTTCCCGAGATCACACCGCTTTTTTGAATGACCCTATGCCTTTAGACTATTACACGAATAATGCTGATTGTGTTGTGCCATCTTTAGGTTGTCACTTTCCCTCAATCAGTGTGAATCAGAGGGTCTAATCTTTCCATAAAAGTTAGGCCATGGCGTAGAAGAGAATCACTCTAGAAGTAAGCTCTGCTGAACAGGATTCGACACTTTCAAAACACAGCACATCCCTTTGGTATGGATGTACACAACCCAAGTCTATGATCTTTGTTTTGTTTCCCGATCCATTTTTTTCTAATTGAGTCCTCTGATGATGCCGTGTCTGATTTAAACATCTAACTTAGCACATATTGACCTGTGACGCCCAACAAAGTATGAATCTCACATATATGTTACCCTTACTATATGACTTCTACAATCCTGGACCAAAATACATGGGACAGCCCCCCTGCTCCCGTTTCAATGGTTTGAATTTCTTTAATTCGATATCTTTGGTTGGACAACATTGAATCGGGGGGGGGGATTTGTGAGACCGCGAACCTGTCCCGAAGTATTTTTTCTACATTTGTGCCAAAGTGATCCCATCATTTTTGTCCAGATTGTCTGAGCTAACCATACACGTCAATAGATATTGTCAGTTATATTTAGGGTACATGAACACAGGTGAGATTCGTTTTTTTCCGTAGCAGGTGTGCACATTCCCGAATTGAAGATGAGAGTTGGAAACGGAATTTGGACGTCCTTTATGAGAATAACAGTATATCTACCTAAAGGGCAGTATTTTAATAATGGGCCGGCGGGGCATGTGTCCAGGGCTCCACGAAAGGGGTCCCCCACAAATTATGTTATTGTATTTTTGTGTAGAACCACAACCTTTTGCCTCCTTTCATGATTGCGCCCTTGTAGTCCCTTGGTGGAGAATTTAAAGTCGAAGGGCCCCCGCGCGAAATTTTGTGCACCATGGCCCCCACAAAGTTAACCCGGCCTGATATCATATTACAAACACTGAAAAGATATCATTTACACAAAGCCCGTTTTCTTTCAAAGGACTGTCACTTGTAAAACCCCTTTGCCGCGGCTAATAATTTGATATAGCTACATCATTTCGGACGTTGCTAGCCGGATTGACCCTGGACGACGGTCTACCGTGGACCTACACACCTGTTTAATGACTGCGTCGGCCGCACTCTTTTTGGGAAGGGGCTTAATGGCAAAGAAATTTTACGCATTTTTACGGTTGATCGTGGCAATAACGTAACTACATTTTAAGCTTACTTTATCCCATAAGAAAAGTACAGTCATATCTCTATACATACCCATCTGTTGCATGTTTATACGTCCTACTAAGAGAAAAAAATATTCTCTAAAATTAAGGTAATCATGTGGTTTACCATAGTTCCTGAATAGCCACTGCCGAGGTGCGCCCTCTTCCTTAGTCTCAATTCCTGGAATTATTAACTTTGGTCCCCCCTCCTTTGACGGAATGATAGAATCCAATCGCTCTGGCATTTATCAATAATGTTATCAATGATTTAACAGGGTATTATCGATAGTTCTTAATAACTCGACGAAAAGCTAAGAATTCTGCACGTTGATGATTATTTTCGAAAGCGTCCCTTTGAAATTTCATTGAGCTTTGGGTTCCGGTGAGAAAAAGTTTGTTACTTTGTCCATGACAAGACAGATTGTATACTGTGTAAAATCTTCACTCAAAGCAGCCATTTGGTATTAGGCTGATTGAGTAAGCAAGTGTACAAAACAACTAATTGTGGCCCCCTAACACCACTTTCCCCCCCCCCCCCCCGAACAATAGCACACAACAATTTGATGGATATCCTTTTTTTACTGTCCTCCTTAATAAATGTTCCTAACGCTAACTTCGTAATAGGCAATTTATGTGTCCTCCCTTACTGTCCATTCCACCTTCCCACTTAATCCAAGTTTCCTCGATTTCAGATTAACAATTAACGCAATCTTTAATTACTCGTATCTTTCATTTTCGTCATAGCTCTCTAATTTGTCCTACAATTTATGAACATTTCTCTGCTGCACGATTTCGTATGCTCCCATACTTTGGGTCGATGTAGTTTCAGACAACCTGCGACAAAATACATGGACAGCACCCTGCTCCCCCGTTCAATGTTGACTTTCTTTAATTCGGAGTCTTTGGGTTGGGACACATTGATCGGGGGGGGGGGGGGGGATTTTTGAAGACCGGGGGGGGGCAACCTTCGAAGTATTTTTGCACATTTGTGCCAAAGTGTTCCCCTCATTTTTTCTCCAGGATTGTAGGCCTACTTAACATAATATCCCGCACATATCTTTTACTTCTGTTGAATCCCTTCACAGGGTCAACATGTGTTAAAAGAAAAGGGGTCTAAGCTCACATCAAATTTTGAAATGTGAGAGGGGTACTTATTTTAGAATTCTGGTTGAATTTTTGCATGGAAATCCAATGTGTGTTATCAGATATTAGCATTTAAGTTGTCCATTTCACACAAGTGAACTTTGAGCATAGCACCTATGACTCATAGCCTAACATTGATGTGGCTATGCCGAGGTTTAATTCGGACGGTTTAAAGCCGTTTGCCACTTTAGAGTGGTTTTCTACAATGAAAATCACCCATTCTGTTCCTTTTTCCTCTCGAAATTTAAAAAGATTACACCCTCCTCCAGCCTTGAAAAGCCAGTATTCTCGAAAACTTGTCAAATCTTGTTACGTATGTGACATCACTTTAGGACTGATCCTGTGAATGTTGGTACCTTCCGTACTTTGAATAGTGTTTTGCATTCCATTGTACGGTGATCAGGGGATACATGTAAATCTGCGTGAAATCGTAAACTTGGAACCTGTTATCTCCCTACTCATGCTGCCCATTGTTTTGAGTCAACTAAATGTTATTTCACGCAGTTTTTTTGTCTTGTTTTTGCCTGGTAAGTAACAGACTGTACAAACTAATGCAACAGCATAGTGGTAGGGTTACAGTACACCCGTTTCTGTTCACAACTACTACAAATGTATCGCCAACACCGGTTTAGCAAGCTCCCCATGTGGATCAATTACTACTTTCTTTGGAATTGTGGGTCTGCCTCACCATACTTTGCAGCTTGGATGAAGTGATTCTTCATCGGTTAAATATGTTGGACTGTCAGCAAAGATGATTTTCCCTCTATTTTCAAGCAGAAATTTAAGGCTTATACTGAACAAGAAAGTCGTAGTAGAGCGTGGGTGAGTAGGGCAATTATGCATAGAACCATATCGATTTGAGCCTCACGTTGGATGAGCCAAATTATAGCTCCACAATAAACTCGAACAAAAGAACCGTAATGGAGCGCCTGAAAGGACTTGACTTGGAAAAGGTTTTTTTGTAGGCTAGGAAAAATATCAACTTTATGTTAATCCGTTAAGTTTCAGTGAATTCGTTGAATCCTATGGGTTACATAGGTAATTCGCTGGTCACTCATGTACATGTTTACCTTACTGTGGACCGAACCAAACTTGAAACACTGCACTTTTTCGTCTTCCTTGGTTTTGTTCATCAAGATATTTTTATCATTAATACTGGGGCGCCCAAACATAACAGACTGATACCACTCTTGTTTTTTTTCCAACAGACAAATACAGTTAAAAATTTCTCTAGACTTGCTGGGTCATTACAATTTGCTGCAGTCTCATACTGTAGTAGCCTTATGTTTGTATGCCAGGTTCGTGGACGAGACTGGTGTTCCTAATATGACGTCTTTTGTTGCATGAAACTCATTTTCACAGTCTTCTCCGGAGGAAGCAATTTTTAAAACATTATTTCTTATTAATGCTTAAGGCCTATAAGGGTGATGAAACAGTTTTGGAATAGCTTTTTGTGTACGTACCTACCAGGACAATTACTCTCCTGTTATTTCAATTACTGTCATGCCACATTTAAATAGATAGTCTTGTGTTTTTTCTTTAACCACTTTAACAACAATTTTCTCCTCCACAATGCACATTGTTATCGAATGTATTGCAGAAGGTATATGAATTTACACACTCACATCCCCATGGGAATGTCCTAATCCCAATTAACTTCAAGGTCAACAAACAGACTGAAAATACAAGGAAACAAAGCTTGCTCATAATGTGAGGGGAGTTGATATAACCCCGCTTGCCTCAAGCTCACTTTGGTAACCAATTGTATTAAACTTCATTTGCTGATATCTCTAGGGACACATGTCCAATTTTGAATTTCCCAAATTGCAAAGATTCATTCCTCTTTCACACTGAAAATTTAATTTTGTTGCTTAAACACTTCCTTTAAATTACAGGACCTCATGAGTAACTTCGTTATGGAGTACCATCCTGAGCCCCGCCGTTACAAATGCTACTTCCCTCGGTAGAGATAAAAATCAAAGAGATCAAACACTAACACAATAGCACCAGCCTTGGAGAATTAAATAACAAGTTTGGAAAGCCAACAGCAAACAAAAATACTGTCACAACAAAAACAAAACAGACATTTTTTTTGTAGGAAGAAAATTTGAAGGTTGAGTACAACTGTAAAAGGTTAGTTCAAAAGGGGGGGAGGAGTTAAAAAAAGGTCCATCTAAGTTAGGCCTAAAGTTAAGACTGTGTGGAGAGAGGGTGTGCGAGCTATTATGATAGCCGTTTTCAGCATTAGACAATCACAGTCCAGAACCTCTTTGTGATGTTGAGGGAATACAGAGGTACAAGTTTACTTATGAGAATCGGTGGATTTAATATTATCTCAGTTTTTTGACTTAATTTTACGGTTGCAAATTGATAATTAAGGTCGAGGACCACACTGAAGAGTCCCAAAAACAATGTGTGAGGTTTAAGAAAAGGACAGGGCTCTACAATTGGATGAACGACTCTAATCTTGACGGGTCCCTGTTGCTACTTGTGCAGGTTTCCCTCATCTTTTTTGTAGCAGCCCCTCACAGTTTTTTACCACACCTAACAGAAAGTTTGCTTACTTGACACGCTGTACTGTACTAGCTAGTGGAAGTATTGATAGTCTCACTCACTGATGGCCATGCTGCCATCAAATTACTCCCCCTGAACTAATACCACCTCACACTCTTAACCCAGGGGAACCCGTGTTGTGGAGTCAACAGGTTCGTCAGGAAACTGCACCTACTGGAAAGTTTGCCTTGTGCACGCAAAGATCTGGCCCACACGCTTGGCTTACTGGTTTTGGCACATGCCACAACAAAAAATTTGGTGGTGTCACAGATCTGGCGCCCATGTGATCCAATTGGACTCTTCTGACGCTACCAGCAAAAATGCTACTAAAGCAAACCAAAACTCACTGCCTGACAGTGGCCCGTTATGGAGGCCAGACCTGCGCAACATTTTCCACTACAGAGCCCTGTGAATCTGACCCAAGGCCACACAACTGACGAGAATAACAAGTTCCTTGTGTGCACAAAATGCAGGACTTTCCAGTTTGGGGACCTGCATAGCCTACTAACGCTATACACCATTTATTTATCCAAATAGGCACAATAATAGCCTATACTACTAACAAAGTCAGAACTTTGGAGAAGCTGCCCAGAATACAATGCACCTCCAAAAGAAACCTTTTTTAAAATCATGGATTGGCACATGCCCAAAAAAAATGGGGAT
>JAIZAY010000283.1:0-64199 GCA_029531755.1 Holothuria leucospilota
TTAATATTTAATATCCTCGCAACAAATCGGCCTATCAGGGGCCTATATATTATGATGGATTTTACCAAAATATCATATAGGCCGGCCTATTCGTCCAGGCCTCAACCAAAGTAGTGGAGGGACTATGTCTCACGTTACTCACAATATTAGCACCCCCAGTGATATATGGTCGTTGACCAAATATTGGGGAGAAAGGTGGTCCTTTCCCCAACCAAATTATTGGGTGACCGCATGACCCCGTCCCCCACCCCTCCGTGATCACCGTCGATCCTTTGCCCACTGGACAGAAAAATGTATACGATTTTGTCCATCATTTTTTTTTGTTTTTTTTTTGCTTTTTTTTCATTTTATTTATTTATTTGGACACCCGAGAAGTACAAAAAAGTGCAATCGGCATCCGATTAAGATATAGTGAAAATACCAAAAGTTAACACGTTCTCTGCGGCATGATGTCCATGAATGCACTTGACTACCAAGCAGAAAGTGGTACAGGTAGTATACTTCATTACTAGTATATTCTTTACCACACTGACTAAACGGAAGCCATGTGAAAGTTGAAGAAGGAAGTGAAGAGTCAACAATTCTAAATTCTGTAACCGGTACGTACACAATAGGCTTGCGACTTGGGCCTACTCAGTGTAACTGATAGCCGTGTTTTTTACGTGGTGATGTATGTCAGCAAGGTATATTTTATATTCTGCACAATTGCACGTAATTAGGACTCAGGCTTTAAGGGGAACAAAAGGGAAAGGGATGTGAACGGGACATCATCCAGGAAGGATACTTGAAATATTTCAGCCGTGTCAATTGAGTAACTTAGGATACCTTGGCCTACCGAGTAATGTTAGGCCAAAGTTTCACCACTACGCACTAGGCCTACAGCACGGATAAAGTGTATTAGCGTAACTGGTTCTTACAATACAAGTTGCATATAAATTTAGCCTAGGCTACTATCCCCGACAAAACAAATTCACAGAATCGCCGAAATGTGACAAGTTTCTCTCGCTCAAGATCAGTTACAGTAGGCTTTAAGATCAGTTCCAGTAGGCTAGTTAGGTAGAATCCCCTGTCATGTTGTCAACCAGGTAGCCTAGTCTAGGCCTTGATTGAAAAAAATTGTTAAGTCAGTCCATGGCATAGGGGATTCACTGGTCCGCAGTCTGCTGACCTAGTATTTGGGAAGCTTTGGGGCTTCCCATACTAGGTCAGCAATATACCCATTGTCAAAATTGGGCTACCGTGACTTCAAAAATTTTGAATGGTCTTGATCTTTCTCAAATTCACGTATACTTCTACATAATAGACCTCTACGGGGCCTTATATGTTTAACACCCTTCATTCTAAGATTATTTGCACTTAGTGTCCAAAAAGGGACCAAAAATTTTGATTTACACAAACGATCCTGTTTTGTTTTTTAAACATTCTATGAAACTGCTAAATCGTGTACCTAGGACGTTCACACTATTGTATGCTAAATAGCACGCACTGCTGTTCAATTGTGGCATAGTCCATAGCTATAGTTACGTTCATACACGTGCATACGCGTATATAGCAACAATCACTGCAGCAATGCACGCAGACGATATTACTCTCACAGTAATATGCGGTCAAAAGTTTGTGTTGCAATAGCCTAGGCCTAGTTCAGGGAACAAAGTGTACGTGAGAACTAGGCCTAGGTACCCTAGGCTAGGGATTCACATGGCCACATATTTTTGAAGCGGCCAAACCATGTGCAACATTCTGGGGACCATGAGATAAAATTGTCTTGTAAGAGGTTGGGGGGGGGGGGGAAGAACCACCCCTTTGCTGAAGGTTTGATTGCAGGGGTCAAAATAAGCCTTCAACCTTTGTGGGCCTGCCGGGCCCCTAGCCCATGGAATCTAGGGGCCAAATGAGAAATCAAGGGGCCCAAAACTTACAAATAAAAAAGGACTGATGAAGTGTACGGGTGCTTTTTAGTTTTTACGTGCTTGAAAATGTGTAGTATGGGTATAATTAAGGCAAGTTGAGGTGGAAACTAGCCTGAAACCAATCTGTCCACACCCTCTTAGACCATGTTGCATGTAGGCTAGTATACATTTTCAAAATTTTCTTACACGGTAAAATGAAGGGCACTGTTCATTTCCCGCCGACCATCTTCGTCAGGTACAGATCTTGTGAGACTCCTCCTACATTACTCGTGACTGACGTTGGTGTATGTCTGCGTGAGTGATCTTCCGTGTTGTGACAAAGCAGACTCTTTATGAGCGATGTGAACTGATTTCAGAAAAAATGTGTGTGTTTCGCAGGTTTTTAGTGACTGTTAGCAAAGGAATACACAGGCTGTGCGAGATATAAGATTGTTGAGTTGTGGATGGAGAGGTTCACATGCAGACTGTACAATTAGACTTGAAATATTTAGGAGCCAACCGGGCCCCTTTTCCCTGTAGAAGTTACGGGCCTGAGCGAATTTCTAGGAGCATCTGGCCCACAGGCCCCTGTTATTTCAAGCCCTGGATTGTAAGGTGGCATAAATGCAAATTGGTGCTATTATGTTGCTGATTTTCAGTCGAAGCATATAGCGTACATGGCTACAGGCATCACACACAAACTGACAAAATTTACGGAGTATGAGCTTAATTTAAATATCAACAGGAGAATCCGGAAAAATGGAGAGCAACGTTCCAATATTTTATTGTCCTCATGGTAACAAACTTGAACAGAATACAGGAGAATTCACAGGTCATGAATGAATTATGAGGGAGAGTCTTAAATGCGGGTCTGGATGAGCTGATGTCAAAAAAATCAAACTGATCACAAATTATACCTCTAGAGGGTTCTGAAGAACAAAAATCACAAGAGTCCACACAGAGAATGCACATAATCTGATTGGTCTAAATGCTAATGTCACATGCATATAAATTATAACACTCTCTGAATGGCTAGATCAGACATGCGTTCATGCAGTATACTGAGCCCACCTGGCGTGTACAGGTACTGTACATATTTCTGTGTGTTCTACAGTATCTCATTAACAACAGCAACTCTACTATGACATCAGTCTAAAGCTGGCATGAAGCCAAATAGATTTACTAAGTGATAAGTCAGATGATCCTAACCTTGACTAAGACCTGCAACTGAGAGTGAAAATGCTAAGCTCTATAGGAACGTTAGTGATAACGTTAGTGATCACGTTAGTGAGAAGGATGATGCCTCATTACTGCAAAAAGACTTGGATAGGTTATTTCATGGTCTCAGACTTGGCAAATGCAGATAAGTGCAAAGTCCTTCACTTTGGTCCTAAAAATTACAGCTATGTTTGTAACATGAATGGTAGTATTCTGAGTGATGTGACTTTTGAGAAGGATCTGGGTGTAGTTATTACAGGTGATTTAAAGCCATCTAGACAGTGTGCAGCTGCTGCTGCTGCTAGGGCTAGTAGGGTGCTTGGATTGATCAAGAGGAATTTCAGTAGTTTTAGTAAAGAAATTGTACTCAATTTGTATAAGCAGTTGGTAAGACCCCACCTCAACTATGAAGCCCAGGCTTGGAGTTCCTTCTATGAAAAGGACAAGTTTCTTTTAGAGCAAGTTCAGAGGAGAGCCACTTGCCTTATACCCGAGGTCAGACACCTACCTAATCATGTTAGACTTAAGCATCGTGGGCTTACCACCCTAGAGTTGAGAATGAGAAGGATTAGGGGGGACATGCTTCAGGTGTACAAATTTCTCTCTGAAAGGAATCCTTCGTCATCTTGCAGTTATTTAAAGGTTCAATGTGATTCTTGGGTTCGAGGCCATTGTAAGAAGCTAGTTAAGTGTTTTGCAAGGCTCGACATTAGGAAGTTCAGCTTTTCTCATAGAGTTGTTAACGAGTGGAATAGTCTGCCTGAGTGGGTAGTTAACTCCACATCTGTGCACTGCTTTAAGGTTAACATTGACAAGTTCTTCCATAAGTGTGGTAGAATCTAATTGTGCTGGGCTCGTTTGGTGTTGGTTGGTTATTTGTTTTCAGTTAAAGTTGTATGGACTTCAGGGCATCTTAGGGGGCCTTAGCCCTCCTTTGCCCTTTAACCTGTTATGTTATGTTAAATAGCATATAACATGATAATTCATAAGTACGTATGAGAATAGATTACAGACAGAAGAAAATATTGAAGTCTGCAATATTAGAATGTTTGCATTATGCAGGTGGACTGCGTGATTCCTGCACTTTTCTCAACAATCCCACAGACCGCGTGTTTGGTCTAGCGGTAGAGCATCCGCCTCTCACGCGGAAGGCCCGGGTTCGATTCCCAGGTCGAGTCATACTAAAGACTCTAAAAATGGAACCTACTGCCGTTGTGCGTGATGCTCCGCATAAACAATGGAGTAGGGAAAACAAGCCAGTGAGCCACAACTGGAAAAAAGGCCGTGGTCGTCTCGACTTGAACCAATAGGTTGGAAACTGGGACGTAAAACTCCATCTAACTAACTAACTAACTCAACAATCCCACAGGTTTAATAATTGTATGCGGGAATATCCCTCACATGTTGAAAAACATGTTGGGGGAAAACTTGACTTCTAATGTTGCAAATTATTAAAATACCCCTCTTTGAACCACCCCCCCCCCTAGATATTTTGGAAGGAAGAATTACCATCCTCCTCCCTCAAAATAAAATTCTGAGACACCACAATTAGTGCCAACACTGGTGGGAATTGCCCATTTCGAGGAATGGTAGTTTTGTAACCTGGGTGTCCGACGGAAAAATAAAAATGTGGGTAAAAAGTCAAACTAAGGATTTTGAAAATCAGTGTACTATACTCTATAGTGTACTTCCTTCCAAATTACTTAAAGTGGAAATGAGTATGCCTAGATGAGAAACCAAAAAAAAAAATTGAATTGAACTTGAAGTCAAAAAAGATTAAAAGTTATGCTAAAAGAGTAAAGATGAAAAGGTCACATATTGACTTTTCTAAGTCAGCATACTAATGTTGCAAATAAAAGTTTTGATGTAAACAGTTTTTTTTTTTTTGACCTGAAATATCAAAATAAATGTGACTAAAAGATAAAATATGGAGATGAAGAGGTCACATTTTGCCTTTTGAAGTCAATATACTGTTAAATGTCAAAACAATGACTTAAACAGTCAGTGTTTTGACTTTAAATATCAAAATAATGAGACAAAATATAGAGATGAAAAGTCAAGTGACTGACGTTAAAAGTTAAAATAATATGAATAGAAGTCAAACCTTTGACTTTTCATATCAAAATAACCAAATTTAAAGTCAAAATTACTTATAAGATTTAGAGGCAAAATAATGAAATAATTAGTCAAAATAATGACAATGATTCACCTGTTGTGTCAAAATTACAACATTAAATGTCAAAATAAGGAGATGAAAAGTTAGAACAGAGACAAAGTATTAAGTCAAAATTATGGGATTAAATTCAAAATCCAAATTTTGATGTCAAAATAATGAAATAAAAGTCATAATTTTGACTTCCAAGCTAATATTATAAAATTTTAAATCAGAGTATGGAGATTAATGGTTAAGGACATTAACAGTCAACATCTCAGTATGGTAAAATCCAAGTAATTGTTCTAAAATTTAAACTGTTGAACTCAAAAGTCAGAGTGATGTTTTAATTTAAACTTGATTTAATGTCAAAAAAAAAAGATTATTAGTCTCCCTTGACTTAAATGTCAAACTCATGAGACTTAAAATTTAAACCAAGGAGGTTAAGAGTCATATGACGTATATGATTAGAGTCAATGAGATAAAACAGTTGCAGTGATGAGATTTTTTAAGTTAATTTTCTGATCTTTCTTATTTGTCTAGTCAAAATGTTGACAATGAAAGCCAAAATTCCAGATTTTGAAGTCAAAATCGTAAGACTAAAATTCAGTGAGGTTGAAACTTTGTAATGGCAAATACATTTGTCGAAAAACTAGGTTCAATACTGTAGTTAAAGTCTTACTGTTTGAGTCAAAATAATTGGGGAATTTTAAGTCAAAATAATGACATGTTTACCTGAGAGGTATTAAAAAACATACAACAAAAAGCTCAAATAATGACATTGAAAGTTAAAAAAAAGTGAGGTAAAAAATGGAAAGTTTGGCATAAAAAGGCAATTGATGATTCCATTATGAGATCAGGATTCTGCACAGGATTGCTTGAGTGCTACAGTAGCAGCTCTTTTCCTGGGTCTGTAAGAAGGGTCCAGATATAGGCTATAGTTGAGGTTGTCCAACACACCAAATACTTTGGGGAGATACCTTTCCAAAGATGACAAATTTTCTTACAAATAAAGACAAAGTATAAAGTACACCAGACTCATACATGTATATTTCCAGATACTATGGTGAACACTTTTGAGCCCTTTATCAAAACAAGTTGATTAAGTGTCTTAGTGGAACTTAATCAAGATGGGAAAAATGCCAGGAAAGGGCACATCCTGGGTAGTAAGAAACTAGTATTTGTTTTCTCTGTTATCACTGTCTGTTATCTGAAATCAGTGCCAGTCTAAAATACATGTTGTGAGCTCCGTGGTGGTCAACATTTCTGCAACGTGTTCAGGCCCAACTGGTGCCAGCCAAATCACTGTGAGATGTACAGTCAAGTAATAAGTGAGAGAAAAATCATAGTTCAGTACAGTATCAAATCTCAAAGTAACTATTTAAGTTCAAAATGACCAAGTCAGACATGAAAAAGGTTAAGTTCAAAGTGAATTTTAAGACCAGACTTTTGAGATTGACCTGCTGTTTTTGATCCATGTCTTTTTTAATAGATCTGCTTATAAGACCTCCTGGTGCAAGGCACAATTTCTGGAAAATCCCTAAAGTGCCGATTTTGGAGCATGTAGCCATTCATTAGAAAAAGTTAATGTGACTGTGGTATCTACTTTTTGATTCCTTGCCGAAGGTAGGCAAGGAATCTATGCGATGGTGATGTCGTGTGTGTGTGTATGTGTGTGTGTGCGTGTGTATGTGTGTGTGTATGTGACGCCTAGCTTGTAAACACGATATCTCAAGATAGCAATGACCGACACTTTTCATATTTGGTATACAGATTTATCATGTTGAGAGGAAGAACCCTATTGTTTTTGGTGGCGGTCAAAGGTCATTTGAGGTCACCAGAGGTCAAATACCGAAAACTTTGTAAACACGATATCTCAAGTTAGCAATGACTGACACTTTTCATATTTGGTATACAGATTTGTCATGTCAAGAAGAAGAAGCCTATTGTTTTTGGTAGAGGTCAAAGGTCATCTGAGGTCTCTGGAGGTTAATCTGCGAAAACCTTGTAAACGGCTTGTAAACACAATATCTCAAGATAGCAATGACCGACACTTTTCATATTTGGTATATAGATTTGTCATGTTGAGAGAAAGAACCCTATTGTTTTTGGTAGAGGTCAAAGGTCATCTGAGGTCACCAGAGGTTAAACTGCGAAAAACCTCGTAAACACGATATCTCAAGATAGCAAAGGACGACACTTTTCATATTTGGTATACAGATTTGTCATGTCAAGAGGAAGAAGGCTATTGTTTTTGGTAGAGGTCAAAGGTCATCTGAGGTCACCAGAGGTTAATCTGCGAAAACCTTGTAAACGGCTTGTAAACACGATATCTCAAGTTAGCAGTGACCGACACTTTTCATATTTGGTATATAGATTTGTCTGGTTGAGAGGAAGAACCCTATTGTTTTTGGTAGAGGTCGAAGGTCATTTGAGGTCACCAGAGGTTAAACGGCAAAAACCTTGTAAACACGATATCTCAAGATAGCAAAGGCCGACACTTTTCATATTTGGTATACAGATTTTGCATGTCAAGAGGAAGAAGCCTATTGTTTTTGGTAGAGGTCAAAGGTCATCTAAGGTCACCAGAGGTTAAACTGCGAAAACCTCGTAAATGGCTTGTAAACACGATATCTCAAGTTAGCAATGACTGACACTTTTTCATATTTTGTATACAGATTTGTCATGTCGAGGGGAAGACCCCTGTTGTTTTTGGTGGAGGTCAAAGGTCATTTGAGGCCACCGCAGGTTAAAAGCCGAAAAGGCTCGTAACCATGCTATCTCAATATAGGAATGACCAACACTTTTCATATTTGGTGTATAGATTCATCAAGTTGAGAGGAAGAACCCTATTATTTTTGGTGAAGGTCAGAGGTCATTTGAGGTCACCATAGGTAAAAGGCCGAAAGCTCGTAATCACTTTATCTCAAGATAGGAGTGACCAACACTTTTCATATTTGGTATATAGATATGTCATATTGAGAGAGAGAACCTTATTATTTTTGGTGGAGGTCAAAGGTCATTTGAGGTCACCAGAGGTCAAAGACCGAAATCCTTGAAATTGGGATATGTCAAGATAGGAATGGCGGATATAGATTTGTCATGTTTAGAGGAAGAATGCTATTGTTTTTGGTAGAGGTCAAAGGTCATCTGAGGTCACCAGAGGTTGAACTACAGAAACCTTGTAAATGGCTTGTAATCACAATATCTCACGATAGCAGTGACAGCCACTTTTCATATTTGGTATATGAATTTGCCATGTTGAGGGGGAAAACCCTATCAATTTTGGTGGAGGTCAAGGTCATCTGGGGTTACCAGAGGTCAAAAAACAAAATTTCCCAAGAATTCTCAAGATTGTCATCTTGGGTCACTGGGATCAAAAGCAACATTTCCCAAGAATTCTCAAGATTGTCATCCGGGTTCACTATAGGTTAAAAAGCAAAGTTTCCTAAGAATTCCCAAGATCATCATATGGGGCCATCAGAGGTCAAAAGCAAAATTTCCCAAGAATTCCCAAGATCGTAATCTGAGGTTACCAAGGCCAAAAAGCAAAATTTCCCAAGAATTTCCAAGATTGTTATATGGGGTCACCAGAGGTGAAAAAGCAAAATTTCCCAAGAATTCCCAAGATAGTCATCAGGGGTCACCAGAGGTCAAAAAACAAAATTTCCCAAGAATTTTCAAGATCCAAGATCCATTGGAGTTGAATTCCTTTCAAGACACTTTTGTTTTTCTTTTTTGTTATATTTGGTGGGGTTCAAAGTTCATGTGAGGTCAGCAGAAGTGAAATTGTTAAAATATCGTAAAATGATGTAGTCAAGGAAGATAAATGTGAGGGATGAACCTCAGTACAACAAAGCATCCCCATTCGGCAAGGAATCACTAAGCCCTTAGGCTTTCTGGTTTGCAAGTTATCATTGGGTATCAAATACTTGGTTATTAAGTAACAGAGCCTCAGAGTTAAGCTCATAACCACGGCAACCATTTTGTATTTTATGCTAATTAGCTTCTTACAGGGGGTGTCTCATCTTTGACTGTTTTACATATCATGTTAAGTGGAGTCATGATAAGAGTATAAAACAATAGAAACTTTTTTGATCAGTTCTAGCTTCACCTAAGTTTTGGCTAATGTTTCTTGCATATTACGACCAAAGAGGGGAGGGGGTAGGGTCTGGACAGACACTACTCATTCTATTTTAAAGTTTAAGGGAGAAATGATCTTCAACAAGCTGATGGACAAAGTCTGTGTTGATAGCAGCTTTAATACCCTTAACTCATACATTTGAATGTCATTTTGGGAATTGCAACAATGCAGTACAGTAATACGTGCACCGCGGTGAGGTATGCACACCATGACATTCTTGGGCTAAGAGAAAAATGACAAGATTGATAGTTCTGATTGAGATAGTGAAAGAACATTTTTCTCAGCAAGCATTGAAGGTGTAAGCTCAAACAGGGGGTCTGCAGCTTCCTCCTTGGGACATTTAGTGCTATTGTATGCAATTTTCTGTCATCTGGCAATCAACATAAAGCATACAAAGAAACACTTGTTTTTACAGAAGGGGCATTATTATGTAGTTTGACTACTCATCAATTTTGAAAGTGGCCAGCCTGGAATTTTAATCTGTATTAGATGTGATTTCCTGAGTCCTGACATCTGGCAACCATGGTTAATACACAAAGAAACACACATTATGGAATTGTGCACTGTGTAGACTTCAACTTCATAATAAGCTAACCAGCACAATGGCCTTGTATAGATCTGTGAATATGACACAGGCAAGAGAAGTTATAGAGGACCCTCCCACAGGAAAATTTGAAATCCAACTCTTGTTTTGTTCCTGGCATCCAGTCATGATGGTTCAGTACTGGAAGTACAAAAACTTTGTAAAGCTACTTAGAGATCATCTCAAACAGGGAATAAATATTGATAAAACAAATGGATTGAGCCCTTCCTTGGATACAGGCCTGAACTTAGGATTCGTGCTTGATTATGAAGTTAATGGCCATCCCTGGTTATTTGTTACATACTGAAATAGGCAGAAAGACAGGCTTCAACAAATACTTTTTTCCTTACTTGTCCATTGGGCTAGCTGTTCTCTTAGTCTACTTGTCTGCATAAATATCTACTTGACCACTTTTAATGTGCCTTTGAACTCCTTTGTGGAGGAGACTTCGCAAGGGTACTTGCCCGGAGGGCTATGATATTGAACAATGCACTTGCCTGAGTAAGATTTTACTTGTCCTGGACTGTCGGGCGGGGGATTTGTAGAAGCCTGCTGAAAGGATAGGGGATTGATATTTTATATATAAATACATGAAAAAAGCATGTATTAAAAGCCTTTGAGTCTAGTCTGTGACCCACAAAATGTGCTGGGACACTACCTTAAAGACGGGAATCCATACTCTTGGTCATGAAGTAGTAGGAGTACAGTAAGTGATTGCACAGTGCATGTAATACTGTCTGAACAGAGGTCATGGTTTACATGTACATCTAGAGCTACAGTATGTTCCGACATCACAATGTCTGAACACATCAATGATCCGACGCTACAGGATGTACTGTACGCTTGCAAATGTTGCTTTCCGTGACTGGTCCACCTTGTTTTCAGTTCACAGAAATGTTGAGATAAATGGCTCTGTGTTTTGCTCTTTATGTGTATGCCTGACCCCAGCCTAACCCTGAACCTGAATCTAACCTGAACTTCTAATTATGTTACCCATAAGGTGTCAGAATATGGAGATGTTGGAACAAAGAGATGTCAAAACCAAGAGCAGTCATCTAGCTACTGAAAAGTACACGGAGTAATTATACTGTACTGTGAAACTGTATATATATATATATATATATATATATATATATATATATATATATATATATATATATATATATATATATATATATATATATATATATATATATATATATATATAGATATATATATATATATATATATATATATATATATATATATATATATATATATATATATATATATATATATATATATATATATATATATATATATATATATATATATATATATATATAATAGAAATATGGTCCACGTGTATTCCGATAAATAACAGGTAAACAAGCAGAACACAAAGCATAGTTGACACAGCAGGAATACATTAAAAAGAAATTTATTGTTGAAATTTTCGGTCCTACCTAGGACCTTCATCGGCAACTACTAGACTGACAAACAGATAAAAATACAGACGCTGTCGAGAAGTGCAGAAGCAGTATTAAAAGATTTAAAACTTAAAAGAATTCAAAAATCAAATTTTTGAATTCTTTTAAGTTTTAAATCTTTTAATACTGCTTCTGCACTTCTCGACAGCGTCTGTATTTTTATCTGTTTGCCAGTCTAGTAGTTGCCGATGAAGGTCCTAGGTAGGACCGAAATTTAAAAAAAAAAAAAAAAAAAAACAATAAATTTCTTTTTAATGTATTCCTGCTGTGTCAACTATGCTTTGTGTTCTGCTTGTTTACCTATATATATATATATATATATATATATATATATATATATATATATATATATACATATATATATATATATATATATATATATATATATATATATATATATATATATATATATATATATATATATATATAAATATATATATATATATATATATATATACATATATATATATATATACATATATATATATATATATATATATGTATATATATGAATATATGTATATATATATATGAATATATGTATATATATATACATATATATATATATATATATATATATATATATATAACGCTAGATCGACCAGTTAGGCGAAATCGGTGTACCGCCAATACAACTGGCGAAGAAAAAAACAATAAAATACATAAGATTATATTTCCACTTTTGGTTCTGAGATGTATATGCACGTTATTTCAATGGCCGTAAGTCCTTAGAGTTAATGGATACATGCACATAAGTTGGTGTGCAGTTAAGTAATTGCATAAACATTATGTGGTAAATCGGACTTGCGTATAGAGTTACGCATTCCTATATAAAACAGTGTGTAAAACGTTAAGGCGAAACAGTTTTTTTTCGCCTAAGGGTCGAGTTCTCCCAACATTCGCATTTTTGCATACAGTTTTTCGCCTAAATCCCAAATTATATATAACATCTTCTTTTTCTCCTTTTGATAGTGAAATATAAGAAGCAGATATGGCCAACAACTACTCAAGAGCTGTGGCAGTATGTGTGGTTGAAATAAGTAATGTACTGGAAGAGAATAAATTTGCAGATTTGATCAAATTTTGCAAACTAAGGAAAAGTGAAACATTTTCAGAAAAACATGCAGAGGAATGTACAGACTTCTTTTCACTTTTCCAAAAACTTCATGAGCTGGATGTTATCCAGTGTGGGAATATATGTTTTGTGGAAGAAATTTTGAAAGATATCGGTAGGATAGATCTAGCAAAGAAAATGAAGAACGCTAATGAAAATGGGGAAGCTACAGAGACTGATGGTGGAACTACAGAGACTGATGGTGGAAATTCTGAAGAACACAATCAACAACAGCAGAGACAAGGTAAAGCAGCTAGTGTGACAGGTGATATTGAACTATTTGTAGAAGGATGGGGTGTAACGTGATTGAAGCCACCGGAGATCATTGCTTTCTGACTCCTTTACTCTGCCATCATGCCAGTGTTGGCACAAGGTCTCAGATTGGGAGGATTCCCTAGAATATTTTGAGAGAGGACTTTTGAATCAAAGGAGGGGAGGGGGGCTTGAGGGAGGATCTCTGTTAAAGTCGTAACATAAAAAGTCAACTGTTTGTGTGAGATTCCTGCACTCCATTTAAAAACTTGCGGGATTATTTAGAAGAGTGTGGGTATCAACAGTCCCACTGTCTGATGCAAACTCTGCCTCATGCCCCTCAAAGATGCAAACAAACTGACCAGTACACCAAAGCCTGTTAATAGGACCCATCTGTTTTATTCATAGCACTTAAATATGTTATTACATCTAGGTGTTAGCCTTTCAGTGCTGGAAATAAATCACCATAGATGGAAATGCCATTTTTCAATTTGTTTTTAAAGGCCATATTCTCACATCTCCTACTGTAGGATATAAAAGTCAACTTGAAGATTTTGTGTTATTTGGTATATGTGTTTGTCTGCATTTTATAAGGAAGTGTCACAAAGGTTGTAGTCTTCAGCTTATGCCCAGTTCCAGTTCTGGCTATTGGTCCCCCCCCCCCTCTTGCTAATGCATTGGCACTTTGGCAAATTTCTGCAAGCTAAAAGAAATTTGACCTTGTATTTTTCAGTGCTTATTGTGTGTTGGATAGTGATGTACTGTACTTTCTTGGATTTATGCATTATTAAGAGCATTTTCATATACTTATGGCTTATAGGTTATGTTGTAGATTCAGAAATTTTATTTTTCATTTTGCTGGTGGTTCAGGTTAGGTCATTTCAGAAACCTTCAGAGATTTTTTCTGCTCTTTTTCCATTGATTTTTGGATAAGATGATGAAAAGCAAATCTTTGACTGATACTACAGTTTACTCAGGTTCAATGTTTGAGTGATAACAGTGAAGCTGAGTAAACTATATTGTCAGTCAAAGTACATCTTTGACTGGTATTATAGGTTACTCAGTTTCAATGTTATCACTCAAATATTGAAGCTGAGTAACCCATAATATCAGTCAAAGATGTGCTTTGACTCAAACATCCCTTATGATATTGCATTCTGGATGATACTGATATATTTACTCCTTTATCCGCAGGTACCTATGGTGGTCAGGCTCCCCAAAGTGCACAGAACAGTAACAATTTGGTTGTCATAGGTGATAATAACAGAGTCATGAAAGGTTGTGTTGTCAATGTGAATATACAACAATAGACCACCCTCTCTGCTTAATGAGAAGTTTCCCATCAAACTTGCTTCTTTTGACTGGAAAAAGAAGTATGAATTTTATCTTTTGCCATCTCAACTTGCACATTACCATTGCAGCTGCCTTAATGGTGCAGAAGTGTTGTGTGGTCTGAAGTAGGGATGCAAGGGATATCTGATATGGCCAGACTCTCTGCTGAATAAAGAAGATGTGTCCAGTTCAGCTTACTATTTGAAGAATCCAACCAGATTTTTGAAAACATGTGAACATTGTGAGTCACATTTTATGTGACTAGGAACAACAATTCACAGTAATGTGTTTCCTCTGAAGTTTACTCTCAATCTGAGTCTAATGAATTTTTATTGTTCAAAAGACTGAAAAATGTAATTTTGAGTGATATTTCATCACAAGTGTTAAAAAAACAGTTTTGAAAGGGATGCTGGTATCATTAGACAAAATTTGTCTGAACTTTGACAAAATTTGTCAAAATTAGACAAAATTTGTCTGAACTTTTTCAGATGTGGCTGCTCTCATAGCTGTTGAGAAATGATTACAGGAACATCACAGCTGTCAGCCTTTGACATGCTGATGTGGAGATTGCAATTGTCCATACATGTGGAATGGATATATGTCAGATGGCAAATCCATAAATTCATAACATCAGTTGTTACCCTTGGAGGACTGTCTGAAGAAAAAAGGGGTGACTCCAGGGGAGGGGTGGAGGGTGACTAGCAGGACAATGTCAGTGTGGAACTATTAAACAAAGCTTTGAGATAAGAGAGACTAGATTTCAGACATATGGTACTTACATGCTTCATTTCTTGTTAATGTCAACTGTGCTGTGCTGGTGTACTAGAAGCAATTCATTTTTTGTATGTAATTAACTACAGCTGCTAACCCTGTTGTTGGAGGTCACTTTTCCAGTCACAATGTAACTCTGATAATGACATTTAAAGTACTACCTTTCAGGCTGTAAATTTCTCTTTCAATTTATATCTGTCAAATTTCAGTATACATTTTTAATCCTTTATGAAAACCGTTAAGTTTTCTTTACATCATCCAGTAGGTTTCACTTAAATGCCAACAAGGTCATGTCAAGTTGTAAGGGTAAAGACTGTATTATGAAAGATACGTGAAAAAGATAAGGAAAAATGTAATCACCCCAATTTGAATTAGTATACCCCAGTATCCTAATTCATGAATGGATTTTTCTAATCATGTGACTGTATCTTTGTTACTTAATTGTTTGATTTGAAAGGATAACTCCCTGAGTTACCTTCAGTGTTCAATGTTTATTTTCTGAAAGTTGTGAAAGATTATTGCAAGGGAGATAAGAGGACATTTGTTATTATGTAACACCTTATTAATTTCTCTACATCTAATTGGAAGATTGGTGGTTACATGCCATACGTGATTCGGCACTATCACCACGATTGTGGTGCTTGACGGTGGGTTAGTTTATACTAACCCATAGTCGTTAGTTAGTATATTCTAACCCACGGCAATGAGTCAGCGATGCATTGCGCACGCTACATACAAGCTATGCCACATCACAATAAATCACTGCAGCAATGGGGATGGTACATTGTTTCACATAATCGCAGGTCTCTTTGGTTTTGAAGGGCAAGCGTCCATTGTGTCACAGAAGTATCTATGGTTATGCCGTATGCGTGTGCTGTAAATTCGCTTACTGTGTGTGTGTGTGTTTTGCCCTTCAGTGCCTGGGAATCCAATGTGTGTGACATCACATGAAATCCCTCTATAAGTACATAAATTCCCAGTTAGCAAACCAAAAACAATGGAGCTACCACACAGACAAAGACGCCAAAACTGCCAAAACACAAATTTAACCAAAGACTAGATCAAAGTTATGAGGTGTTATGCAAAACAAATGATGAATGTTTTTCATTCGTGCGATATGAATAGTTTCATTCGTTGAAAGCTTTAACATTCTATTCAACTCGACTTTGCCTCATTGAATAAGACATTCTGTCTTTCAACTCATGAAGTTATTCACACCATCACACTCATAAACATTCATTATTTGTATACTATCAACTGATATTTCAAAATAAGTTTGGGGTGACTGCATATTCCCTTTAAGCTGGATGGTTTGGTTTTAACATAAAACTCCAAGAAGGTATTAGCTCCATGTCTTACTATCTCTTTTGTTTTAAATAGTTTCTATGCTTTTAGGGATGAAAATGCCCATTTTTAACCTTTTTAAGATGGGTGAATTGAAGGAGAGTCATTATGTTGATAGTATTTTGAGAAGGTTTTCTGTGGGTGTGTGTTCTTTTCTTGAAAAGTGAAAAATAAAGCAGCTGTTACTGTGGAGGAAACAGGTTGTAGTTTAGAGGTAGAGCTTGTGATTTACAGTCAAAATGGTTTAAATTCCAGTCCTTTCTAGGTTGCTGTGTTGTGTTGTTGAGCAAGATGCTTCACTCCACTTAGCTGAAAGTGAGTATTAGCCAGGCATGTAGCCAGGGGGGGGGGGAGGGGCAGCCACCCCCCTTTAGCATATTTTTGGTTTTTTAATGTTTATTTTTACAATATTGCTGGTGTTTCCCATTTATATGCAGTAAATAGGCCTGGGAAGTGCCATTTTCAGCTATCTGGAAGGCATTTTGGGCAAAGATTTTCTTGCACTTTGTGCCAACCCATGTTGGCACAAAACACTGAGAGTCTGTCTATGGGCTTTGTCCCCCCCCCCCGGGACAAATTCCTGGCTATGCCCCAGGTATTAGTTTCAGCTAGGGGGTTATGCAGTCACTTGTTAGTTGGATGAAATTTAACGACACACCAACACAAATATGTTATATAGTGTCAAGCAAAGTTTAAATATGGTGCAAGTCCTTCCCTTTAGTCGCCTCTTACGACAGGCAGAAAATACCGTGGGCATATTCTACAACCCCCAGCTCACAGGGGGCATTATGCAGTTATGTAGTCATGGACTGATATCTCATTTTATGGGTGTATACCCACTCCATCTGCTTCGTGGCCCTAAAAATTGGAGATAACCACTTGCCTTGTAATCTCCAGTAACTCAGGAAGATGCTTCCTCGCAGAGAATAAAACTTTTAAGGGAAAACGATGTCCACCAGTACATACTGAAGACATTTGAATGTGAAAGCAAGAGATGATTGGGGTAAAAATTCATTTACTGTTCATAGGCACACAATCCTGAAGTAGATACTGTTTATAGAGACTCATAACACAATGAGGTTGTCAATAATGTCCAAGTCTGAGGCTTAGAGGAGTTAGGTTAGTAATGAAGATGTGTGTCCAAGGCTTGGAGACATCATTACTGGTCCTGACTAGCTCTTTGTAAGTTGTCAGAGTTATCATGAAACAGAATTTTAGTCAATATTTCATTGTGTTCACCCTGTGATACGTTTAATGGTACTGATTCTCATGAGCTTGATTTATTTTCACTTATTGTTTAAAAAAAATATGTTGATGTATATTGTTTTACTACTGTACCAGTACTTGAAAGAGTGGGTGTGTACTCATTGCCTGGTACTTATCAAATGAGGGGATTTAACAGTACTAACCACTGCAACCACCCTCTCGCTGTGCAATGGCTGTTCTTAAAAATAATGTTTAACTACTAAGTTCTTTTAAAATGTATCCATCCTTGTGAACTTTTGTACTTAAAAGTTTTATCATGCCTTTTATGATAAGGTGCTAAAAATTACCCGTTTCCAAATAACTTGCCCTATATTAAGGGGAGTGGCACAAAGATATGCCTCAAGGGGGATGAGGGTATCCAGCAACTTAAGTCCCCTGTTAGCTGGGAGAGGTGTTGCAGAAAGGTAAGAGTAACCCAAGACTTTTGGCTCCAAAAGTTATGTATTTCTACTACAGGATTTGCCTTACTAAAGAGCTAAAACAAACAAACCACCAGGTCAACCAGTTGTTATGGGTTTCATACTTCATTGTAGCATTAGGCTCCCACACAAAATTGGAAAACTTCCCAGATGGAGGAGGAGAGAAACACTCCTGGATGGGAGACCCACCCCCTGCCCCAAACATAGCAGCACCCCTGCTCATTCTCATGCAAGGTCTCCCCTCAAGGACTTAATCTTTAGCAACATTTGCTCATTTTGATAATTATATTTTAGTGTGCAATTTGAAAGGATCACTGAGAATTTTTTACTTTTGACATTATAGTTTGCATAATTGTTCAATAAATTTGAATGGTACACTCTTTTAAGGTAATCATTCAAGTGCACCTTCCAAGAGAGCAATACATGTCTTCAACTTGACATTGAAGATGACTTTGCAACATAATAGTATTTGTTTGTCCACTGGTGTTCTAAAGAATTGCATTTAAAGTATAAGGCTGTCCAAAAAAGAAAGTTATTGTCTTAAAATAAAGATCATGCTATCACTGAATAAATAAAAACCTGTGATTATCTTCTTATAATTTCTCCCATTCTCTTCATGTTTTAAGTGGTAAAAGTTACCTTTAGCAGATGCTCCTTTATGTCATCACTGTGTAAATGTTTCAACTTTCTTAACCTTTAGTGACAGATAACCAGGTGAAAACACAGGAGTGAGTTACAGATATATAAAAGACAAGAGCCCCACACCCTGCCCAATTGAATGCCACACTCGTTTCTCATGGGACCATCCAAGCTTTGACTAGTTAGAAAAATGTAGGCTTTCTCAGTAACTTGAGCAAGTCCAACATGTTGAAGTAGTATGGTAGCATACTGCTCATTATTGCTTCATTGACCTACACACCAAATCAGGTTAATTCTCCAACCAGTTCCCAACCTTTTTAGACATCTGACACCCCTAGGTAATGAGTTATAGTGTGGCACCCTTTTCCATAAGGTCTTCACTTTTTTAAACAGAGGAATATATTCAGGAATTTTTTGGTTGATTTAGAAGAATATTCTCTGTGAGAACCTATATATCATTGTAAAGAGCAAAGAGAGGGAATTTGAATACATATTTTATTTTTGTAAACTAATCTCATTATGTATGCAAATATGCAAATTAGATGACGTAATACAAATTTTCGTAGAAAACCCATACATATCACTATTATTTTGTAATTTATGGTGCAGGAGATTGTTTAGCTTCCTTTTCTCTTTCATTTGATACCAAATTTGAGGGAATTGGACAAAAAATGAGGAAGATATGCCCATTTTACTCTTGCTATACAGCCCACACTGAACTCACACACACTGAACTATATTGACCTTTACACAGGACGCTATGGCTCAGTGCACAGTGGAACGTAAACAACTTTGGATCTATAAATAGAGCTGCATGGCTTTGTAAGGTAGCTCTGAATGGCCATTTTAGTGAGTGGAAAAGTAGGAGGGTTGTTGTGGGTTATAATTTTTGATATTGGGAGGGGATTTTGGGGTCAGAAATGCATGATTTGGGCCAAATTTGACTCATTTTTGAAAAATGCAGTTGCTTGGATCTTTGAAACTCTCTTACTCACCCTACCCTTGCTATTTCTTCATATTTCTTGGTATTTCTGTGTAAGGTAGCTCATAACGGACATTTTGGTGTTTGAATGAAAAACATCGGACATTCCCTTGTTGACTTAGGTAATTTTTTATTGGGAGGGGGTATTTGGGATGGAAATGTAAAATTTGACTGAAAATGACTAATTTTTGAAAATTATACCTCAAATATCTCTAAATTCCCTACCCCTGACACCTAATCACTTCTTATGGTGTTTGTATAGGTTCCTAGGTATTCAGAAAAAAAAAGTGAGTAGGGTGACTTTTTTCTAAGTGCCTCAACTGATTTTTTTAAAATTATGACGTCATTTTTAGCATGTTTTTGAATTTTTGGTATATTTTTTGAATGTAAACAACTTTTTAACGATTTTTTATGAAACAATGTCAAATACGAACCCCCCCCCCCCAAAAAAAAATGGTGGCATTCGATAGATCTTTTTGTTGGCTTCATTTTGATGGTAAAATAAAGGCTAGTGGATGTTGCATGACAGAGTTATGATTTTTTAAAAGTGATAACCCTTTTTGCCTGACCCCGTCATGCACATACGGTAAAAGGTTAATACTATCTAAAGCAGAAGCCATCGGTTGGTGCGGAGTGTCCAAAGAACTTTTGGGGCTAACCCCCCCCCCCCCATCATATTGCAGGAAATGGCACTTCCCATGTCTTCTTACTTAGTAACAAGGCATGCAGTTCAGGCGCGGTTTTACGGGGGGGCTTTGGGGGCTTAAGCCCCCCAAAGTTCGCTCAAGCCCCCCCCCCCAAAATTTTCAGAGGTTGTGTTATGCTATATTTGCGTGTACTGAGAAAAACAAAATTGTCCAATACACTTGTGCACATCTTGGTCCAGTGGAATTAGTTTGTCAAGGGAAACTGTTGTCTGTGTCTCGAAATCACATATTAGGTTCACGATTTCATACAATGGAAGTTGGGTCAGATAAGTAACATCTATGATAGTATGTACGTACATGTAAATCAAGTTAAAGGATTAATCATCTGTTGGAAGTTCAAAACGAGTCATTTCGTCGCTGATCTCGTCAAGCTATACTAGCCCTTTTAAGTCAAATCTGCAGACCGAATCGTTATTCCCATTAATGTGAACAGGCCCAGTTGCTCGTATCTCTCAGTAACGTTTGCTACATTCTTCCAAATAAAATATATATATATATATATATATATATATATATATATATATATATATATATATATATATATATATATATATATATATATATATATATATGCCTGTATATACGTTACATCTACGTCATGGTCAGGGGCGGTGCCACTCAGGGGGAAGGGAGGCCTATCCCCCCTGTAATTTGCAGGAAAAGAGAAAAAGAGTAGGAAAAGAAGAAAAGAGAAGAAAAGAGGAAAGAGAAGAAAAGAGGAGGGCGGGGTAGGCCTATATCTGATCCATATAGTTAATTCAGGGCTTCCAAGAGGCCATATTCCGGTTTCTACCAGCCTTTAGATACGATTTTATAATGCACAAATGAAGCCAAATTTTCTTAATAGTTCGAGAATATTTCTGTGGACTCCACGCACGTATTTTTGCGTAAAACTTTCCCCGACTAGAGGGCAGTAATGTGTCCAAAAGGGGACTTCAGGAGGTTTGTTGATACATACCCTTAGACAAAAAAAGGCTCCTCTTTCACCTAACCAAAAATATTAAGAATGTTTTGAACTCATATGATTGGGTCCAAAAATATGCCAAAGACAACACCATTTTTGCATCTGAGCAACCTTCAAGTAACCAACATTTCTCAAAAGGGGAGGGGGACTCCTCCCCTTAGACCTCTCCCCTAGAACAGCCCTCTTTTACCCAACCAAAATTAGAATTCACGAAGTTATGAACATTTGCCAGCCATATATCAGTCAAAACTGTCCCGAAGACCGCACCATTTTGCATCTTAGCAACCTTAAAGTAACCAAAATTTCTCACAGGAGAGGGAAACACCCCTCCCTTTAGACCTCTCTCCTAGGACCGCCCTCTTTCCCCCAACCAAAAATTAGAATTCACAAAATTATGAACATTTTCCAGCCATATATATCAGTCAAAAAATAACCCTAAGACCCCACCATTTTGCATGTTAGCAACCCTAAATTAGCAAAAAATTTCTCAAAGGGAGGGGAACACCCTTCCCCTTAGACCTCTCCCCTAAGAAGGCCCTCCCCTACCAAAAATTAGAATTCACAAAGTTATGAACATTTTCCAGTCATATAGTCAAGAAATTACGCAAAGAACGCACCATTTTGCATCTTAGCAACCTTAAATTAGCAAAATTTCTCAAAGGGAGG
The DNA here is from genome assembly GCA_029531755.1 of Holothuria leucospilota. Classification (NCBI taxonomy): domain Eukaryota; kingdom Metazoa; phylum Echinodermata; class Holothuroidea; order Aspidochirotida; family Holothuriidae; genus Holothuria; species Holothuria leucospilota. The sequence continues at coordinate 21,912 of JAIZAY010000283.1, forward strand.
GGAACACCCTTCCCCTTAGACCTCTCCCCTAAGAAGGCCCTCTTTCCCCCAACCAAAAATTAGAATTCACAAAGTTATGAACATTTTCCAGTCATATAGTCAAAAAATTACCCAAAGAACGCACCATTTTGCATCTTAGCAACCTTAAATTAGCAAAAATTTCTCAGAGGAAGGGAACTCCCCTCCCCATAGACCCCTCCCCCACGACGGCGATCACTCAACCCATGTCCCCTATCAAAATAACCTTGCGCCGTCCCTGGTTATGGTACTGTTTTTATTATCATTGGTTTCAGCGTGCGCGTGACCGATTTACATATTTGAGAGAAAATTTTGATTCTTCCGTTTCAAGTCCCCCCTCAGCCCCCCCCCCCCAAAAGTCTCGATCTAGAACCGCGCCTGATGCAGTTACTTCATCTTCAGTCAATACAACGGAGCAATTTATAATATTTTTTAAAATATTTAATCTTATGCTGGCACCCCTAGAGAATTTTCTAGCACCTCTGGGTGCCATGGCACCCATCTTGGAAACCACTGCCCTAGATTCTTGTAGAAGTTTTCAACCTGGACATGCCACCCAACTGGTTTAAGCTTACAATGTGAGCTCTTAAGGCACTTTGAAATTTCCATAACATGACCATTGAGATTTTGAGCTAGATTGGCTTGTTTCCAGCTCTGATCACCCACTCAAAGACAGCACTTCACAGTGCAGCATAATACAATCAAAGAATGGCACTGACATTGGTCAAATTGCCTTGAATTTTGCACATTATAAATTTCAACTCATTCCTAGCAACCACGTTAAAATTGTTCATATTTTGTAAGTATATAGTCAGGAGCCAAGGCACTCTGAATGGGGGTGGGCGTGCCATGTTTTTGCCGATGAAAGGAAAGAAAATGCGGACAGAAAAAAAAAATAACGCGCGTAGCACAATGCAAGTGTACGCGGGATCCAGGGGCGCCTCATTGTCCCAAGTTGGGAGCCGGAAGCAAAGCACTCGTACTTAAGCTCAAGCAATTCACGCAAAAGAACTTGGTTACTAATTTGGTCTATTACTTACTTATTCCTCGAAGTCAGGGAGCATATTACCCTGAATGTCACTCGCAGTGAACATGGAGCTTCGAGAACTCTTTTTTCCAAAGTCCCCAAGGCTCTCTGACAAATTGCCGAATGGCGAAAACCAATCGTTACTCCCGAAAGAGTTCAGCTCCAACAAGGAGCTTTGGCGGTTGCATGTTTATCCGGAGCATTTTCAATGTTTTCCAGAGATAAAGTCGGCATTATGCTTACAGTAAGGTGAAGCAAATTTTATCTTCCTTTCCAGTGATTGACCTCTCGGTAGGAAGAGGATTCAACGAAAGAGTTATATTGTGTTTCTGCTTCATACTGTGCAAACACCTCCAAAATCGGTTATCACGCACAGGTCAGTGTGGAAGGGGAGTTGCCTAGATTTTAAAGTGCGCCTTAGATACTAGATTTCGAAGATTAACGTTGGCTAGGCTAGATTTAAAAGAGCAAACATCAGGTGCTGCACGTATGTTTGGCGTTGGTTCAAGATGTGCTGGTTTCCATCCACTTTTTTACTGGCTCAAATTCACAACCTTATGGATATTCATAAAAGGTGAGCGTTCTTGTTCTTATCCCTACTAGGCCCTCCACTTTGGGGGTGGGGTGGGAGTGACTTTCTTCGCATTTTGACCCCCTGACGTCGAGGGGTAAGACAAAAAGACCGAAAGAAAACACGTTCCCTCGTGGCAGGGTGGCCCTTACTAGGGTTAGACTCTTACTACTGGCAACGATTACTATTTGAGCTGGTACTACCGTATAAACTTGTTGTACCTGATATTGCAAGTTGACGATATTTCCGATACCGATAATTCAGTTCTCAATAACCGATACGATACCGATATTTGGGAAATAAGCATTCTGCAACTAATCATAGACAACGAGGCACCACAATGAAGTGTCGTTTCATCTTTATGAGGTAAAACATTGGAACTTTCATTCAAAAATACTCAAACAGCAGGCCCGTACGCAGGGGGGGGGGTTCGAGTGGTTCGTCAATGGGTTCGTTTTTGAAATTGAACCTCCCATTGAAAACGAACCCCCTTTGTGAACTAGGGGTGGTTCGTCACTTCTTATGACTTTTTTCTTCCTCTTGCAATGCTGAAACAGACATTGTTACAAATAAAACACATTTCATATGAATATTAGGATAACATAACAAGCATGATTTCGTCATTTTTCCAACACCTCCTTTTTCCGCGCCCTTAATCGAAGGCATTAGTTCATAGTATCTCCGATGTTCAAAACGAGGTTAGGCTATATGTACACAAATTTTGCATACCCATTTTCTTGTAATGACTGAGCTGGTTCTGTCACCACTTTCCCAGAGGTTGGGAGCTAGGGGTGCCGGAGGATCCCCTTGCTCTGCATCACTGCTTGACAGCTGAACTGAGCAAAGATTTAAATTTCCGTGGGATGCGCACTATGGTTTTACGTTTTAGGATAGACAAGGGGGTGATTAAAGGGGCGATTGCGTCAACTCCTATGAACCCTGATTCCAGTTTAATGTCTCTTCCCACCATATTTGGCGCCCACGCATGATACACTGCGTTGAACTATATAGTGAAAAATTTGTGTTTTCAAGCGCACTTTCCCGCAATCTAGAGCGTTTGTGATGCCCACCTGCTTACACTCTGGAAATTATGTATGATAGACAAGCAAGTCTGCAATGACACGATGGCGGTTTAGAATAAGTTATTCTGCAGTCTAGCCTGGCGTTTCCAATCTTTTTTGTCTTTTTTGTCAGCTCAAACCATGGTGAGGGCAGAGGTCACGTCGTTCAAGGTGGTCAATGAGCCAAAGTGATGCATAATGCGATAAAGTGTGTAATCCCCTTCGGCGGACAGTCTCCCTGTACTTGCTTCTAATGAGTCCATTTCGTCAACAGGAACCAAAAGTTTGTATAGCTTGTTTACTTTTCCGTCATATTTTGGCTGAATATTACAGAACAGGTCTCACCCTTACTATAAGTACCCTCAGTCGCTTAGTTGTTATCGTATCTGTCTCGTAGTACGGTAAACGAGTTGGGATGGGGCCATTTCGTCGCCGTAGACGAGGTAGATACCTGCAGGACGTGCTATTCCCGATAGGGTTCAGCTGCCCCGACATCTGATATGTTTTTTTCCTTTTCATGAGTGCTGATTTTATCAAATCAGCGGAATGAAGCTGCAATTAACAACCTCGAAGCATGGGAGTCATAGCGCATAGCAGGTCAGTTTGAACGTCGATTGGGACATTTCACACGCATGCTATCTTACTACACATGATTGTGTTTGCAGGCGCGGATCCGAGGGGGGGGGGGGGGCTTTCCAGGGCTCAGCCCCCCACTTTTCGCCACATCAGCAATAACAAATACGTGAAAATTAGCTTAATGTTAATCTAGGAGAATATTCAAGGGGGCTTTCAGGCCCTAATTTCTGGATCCGCGCCTGGTTTGCCACACCTTGACTTGTTTGTCAAAATCTAGATTTGTTTGTTCGACAGAAATGGAGGGCCGTCGACCAATCAAACTGCAATCCAACCACGCTCCCTTTTTTCACTAACGAACTTATGGTTGTCTTTTCCCAATTTTGAGGTTGGAATATGAGAGACCATGCTCCATTCGCAAGTTCGAGTCCAACGTTAAACCTATTCTAACCCCAACCTTGATTCTGACACGTTTTCGTGGAATTCTGAAAATACAAAATGCCCATATCGGAGAGGGAAAAAAATCAGGCGGCTCATGCCTCAAACGACTGCGAACCACTGCAGCGAGCATTAGCCGGGGAACCGCGAACTCATACCTCCCAAGTGACCCGCATTTCACGGGTTTGGCGGGCACTGAACACCCAAACCTAGAGACCCTATATTGGGAGGGTCTCTACCCTAACCCGCTGACCCGCCCAACCCTTTGAAAAACCCGCACTTCAATACATGATAGAGCCGGGATGCACCCATCAGTTCGACACGTCTTCAGTCAGACAAGTTTTCAGTCCGACACGTTTTCATTCCGAAAATGAAATACACGTTTTCATTCCGAAAAAACGAGTTTTCATTCCGACACGTAGGAAGCGGGAGGCTTGGGGGCTTTAGCCCCCCAGTCAAAAATTTGGAGGTATGATGTAAAGTATGCTTTCGCTTCCCTCAATCCAAGGATGAAAACTCCTTATTTGTTGCCTGTGTAAAAATGTCAAACTTTGCAGTAATTTTTCTTAAAATTCACCCAGTTTGTTGCATCAAATTGCACATAAAGACCCCCAAATACTCAAAAAATTTCCTACGGGTAGGGGCCCCTCCTAGCTAAAAGGACGGCTCTCCGAAACAAAGTCCAGCCTCCTCCCCCCTTCAATCTCGAACAGCTTCCTACGCCTATAAGCAGAAAAATGTGCCATTGAAAATGTATTGGTTTCTAAAAGTCTTTTCGGTTTCGATGGAAGAGAATCCTAAGTCATGATGGCGCGCGCGCGCGTGTGTGTGTGTGTGTAGCCTGTATGTGTATGTGTGTGTGGATGTATGTGTGAGTCTGTGACACTTTGCTCGTTAACACGATATATCAAGAAGAGAAGCTTTGACAGTTCTCAAACTTGGTACACAGGTGCCCCATATAGAAAGGAGGAACCTATTGTTTTTGATGAGGGTCAAAGGTCATCTACGGTCACCAGGAGTCAAACTATGAAAACCTTGTTAACACGATTTTGGAGGTAGAAAGCTTGCATTAATTTCAAACTTGGTATATTGATGTACTATGGCAAGAGTGTGAATTTGGCGGAGGTTAAAGGTCATCTGGGTTCACTGGGTGCCAAAGTCTAACCAGAAAGTCCAAAGACTTAGTGATTCCTTGCCGAGAAGGTGTGCTTTGTCAGTAAGGTTCAGCCTTAAAATTTGTACTTCCCTGAATATATTAGTTTTTACAATTTTCTTGAGTTTAGCCTCTGCTGACCTTTACATGACCATAGACCTCCACCTAAAATTATAGGTTTATTCCTCTCAACATGGCTAATCTAGCCACTAAATATGAAAATTTCCCATTTTTACTTTGAGATATCGTGTTTCCAAAGTTTTCAGTATTTCAATTCTGGTGACCTCAAATGACCACTGACCTCCACCGAAAACAATATGGTTCTTCCTCTCATCATGGAAAATCTATATACCAAATATAGAAAATGTCGGTCATTCTTATCTTGGGATATCGCGAATACAAGAAGCTTCACAAACACACACACGCACATACACACACACGTCATCACCATCGAATAGATTCCTTGCTTGCCTTCGGCAAGGAATCAAAAACCCCCGCCATTAAAATATTTCATGGTAGGAAGCTTCGATATATTTAATACTTGGTATGTGGATGCACTATGATAGGAAGAAGGACCCTACTGTTTTATTGGAGGTCAAAGGTCATATGGGGTCACTATATGTCGAAGAGCAAAATTTTCCAAGAACTCCAAAGATTATTTTGGTGAAAGCAGAGGTTAGAAAGTAAAATTTCCCAAGAATTCCCAAAAGTGTCCTTGTGGTAATCAGTCTCCAGATGTCACAAAGCAAAATATCCCCAGAATCCCCAAGAACGTCATCTAAGATTATTAGCCCAAGAGAAAAAAGTTCCCAAGGATTCTTAAGATCTAATATGATGAAAAAACTTTTTTCCAACACTTTAAGGTAGCATTTTACCTATGGTGACTATAATAAATGGGACATCATGTTATAATTTCCAATGAAACATTTCATAGAAACCTCAATGCATTTTTTGCATTCTGGTTAAATTCATAAATTTAATTTCACAGGGGTACCCAAGGAATACAAAATTTAAAAAATCTCACCGAACCCTTCAGAATTGCCATGCAGTAACACCATATTATAGTGATTCGACCCCGCGGATCACAAATCACAAGGCTGTAATCCTAATCTTCATCTGTTGTTGAGATATAAGATAAAACCAACGTCCCTTTTGCCAACTTTCTCATAAAATGTTTACATGTTCTTAACTTTAAACGACAACTTTAGGCGATTTTTTATTCATTCATAGTAATCTTTACTATACAAGAAACCACATATTTGTATCATGCATCCTCTTTAAGAAAAACATTTTTAAAGTGACCCCTGCATGAAAATTCCATTAAATTGCTTTTTGAAAATTTATATAAATTTTTGGAAATGTTCGATCGCCTTTGAACTCTTAAATCTCGAGATATTTGGCTAAGCTATAGGATTGCACTTTCGAGATCTGTAACATATGCAAGGAAAGGGGTGATGTCCGATGACTAACCTCGAGAAGATATGAAGGAGTACTTCAGGTAACTCAATTTCGACTTTATTTTTACCATCACAATGTCCGATCTAGCTGAAACCTGCACCATTGAACTCATCGTCTATCTGTAAGTTAACGGACGGGGTGATTGCATTTTGCAGGTTAATTAGTAAAGATATCAAAACGAAATACCGAAGTATGGCCAACTATTAGATTGGGCTAAACAAGTGGTCTTTAATGTATTGTTTGATAGTGTTGAAAACATACAACACATTTTATTTAACCGCCTACGTGCCACGCAAACTTGTTTGCCTTCCTCGCTCTTTTCACCTAGTCACCTTTCCGGCTTCCTTCCTGTTACCTGTCATGTGTTATATCGGTGTACGTGTCCTTGACATCGCAGCTTCCACGGATTAGTTTTGAGACCCCCACAACGACCACAACCCCCTCAATTCCCACAACCCACAACCTGTGTTGACATCATATAACTTTCGATTGTGGCTTGTGTCGGCTTTAGTAATCCTATCAGTGGCGGATCCAGGATTTTGAGAAAGGGGGGGGGGCGCACACATCGTAGGGAAGGTCGACGAGCAAGGGTCTTAAAAATTTTAAAAACCTTTTTTTTTTTTGCTTTTTCGCATCTGGGAAGCATTTTTTCCATATCTACTTGCTCATTTTTTCATATCGCTGGTGAAAAAAAATCATTGGTCATCGAAAAAAAGGGGGGCGTGCGCCGGGTGCGCCCCCTTCTGGATCCGCGCCTGCCTATGGTTATTACTAAAACGGACACAAGCCAGAGCAATTGAGGGATAAACTCATTCCGTGTCTTATTCAAGGTCCATGGGTCGTCGGGGTTTTAATTATCCTATATATCGAGTGCTTGGGATTCAAACACGTTAAGCTTTTGATTTTGAGAACTGAGCACACTAATGGGAAAATCGGTGTTTTTATTGTTCTAAGACCAATACCTCATCATCAGGGTGAAAAGTTGAAAACTACATTAAAAACGTGTGAAGGATGCAACTTTTGCTATCTTATTTGGTGCAAAAACGCGATCATTCACTTAACACCTGTGTGCACCAAACTGTCTGTCATTCATTGTGCATATCTTCACACAGTAAAAGGCCCTATAACAATGTACTGCACCACTCTCAATTACCGAAAAGTACAATTATCACAGCCAGAATGTCCCGATCAAGTAATTTATATTGCATTAAATCGACATCAGAAAATAATGGTAGTGACTACATAAAATAACACAAATTTTTGCTTAAAAGTATGCTATTGATGAGCAATTTGCTCTCTCTCATATTTAATCCAAAAAAATAAAATAACGAGAAAAATTCTGTGTTATAACACATTAATGACCTATTGTGGGGGATCACAAATACCCCCACACTATAATTTAACACTTTTGTGTTACTGTATACGGCAAAACCTACTTTTAGAAGAGAGGAATCAAAATTATATTAAGAAATCAACTTTTCTAAAAGGAAGAAAATTACAAACGAGAAGTCTGTGTGCAGATAACTTCTGCTGTATTTTAGGAATTAAAAAACCATGGAGGAGGCATTTTTCAAGAGGAATAATTAATTCAATGGCGGTATTTTCGAGTATTTTCGAGAGGTTAATAAAAGTCGATTTTTGGTCGTTTTTCATGAGAACATATTCTACTAACAATGGTCAAACGACACGAACTTTTATACATCGTTACAAAGTTTTCGCATGCGCACATGTTGGGAGGGAAGGTGCCCTCACAAAAGTACTAAAATACCCCAACACCGACTTTTCTCCTATAATTACGGTGTGGTTTAATTCCTTGAGTATCAAATTACTTGGGTCTCAAATACCTCTCTTTGATACCCAAAGGAAACGGTATCGCCTTCAAATTTATGCAGCGTTTTTAAATTGCCTTAGCCTATAATCGCCGTCCAGAACCCTCGCAATAAAATTTTTGGAAAATTCGAAAACCCAGAATGCCTGTTTTTCTTTTTTTTTTCCCATTGCCGGAATGCCATACTTTTAGATCTCATCAGTTCTGCCTTCCTCAATCCTTCCTGTGTCGAACTTAAGGAAGACCATTAGGGCCAACCTCAAAAACGTTTTCTTTCGTTTTGCGCCTTTTTTTTTTTTTTCGTTTCTGCGACTTTTTTTTTTTTATTTCTGCGACTTTTTTTCGTTTCTGCAGAAAAATGACATCACAAATTATTTCGCAATCCACCACTTAATATTGAGTGAATAAGCTTTACCATATCTAAGCTCAGGAATGTCCTGTGAAGATGGGCCGAAGTTGGAGATTTGGATGCATTTTTCTTGAAGTTCAGTAATATGTACTTTTGAAATTTCACACAGAAAGAACTGGTCATTAAAAGTGCACACTTTTATCTTTCAGAAGTGTTTCTTTTTGCAACTTTTAGGCCCACGTCAGCCATAAAGTGATCACCGGAATACATTTATTACTATTCAGGGAATAATTGTTGGATTACACATATACGAGCAGCCATAAGACTACCAACATACTGTAGTTCTCCCAGTGATAGTTTTTGTGGGTCCCAAGCTTGTCTGTTAGAGGAAAAATGAAATTAAACTTAGGAGAAAGTGGCAGTTGAGGTGACTCCATTTTTTTTTTGACAATACAAATTTGTTATTTATAGGGCCTACACTTTTAACTCCCCAAAGAATATTTCCATAACGACATGGACCAAAGATAATTGTTGGAGAAATAAACGGAGTTAAAATTCGTATATTTTAAAACTGAACAGAGTCACGCCCTGTTGCTTTATTAGGCCTATATGTACTCTTTGAAGCCATTAAGGTTTTGCTGACCTGGCTGAAAAAGAAATACTAAGTTCATGGGAACTTTAAACCTATGAAAATGTTCTGGCGATAACCTTCTTACAGTAAAATCGGGAGACAATAGGAGAACATGCCCATCTGCTCTAAAGTGTAAAATAAAAGTTTCAAATCGGATGCAACCGTTTTTCATGCATAAATCATACATATAAATACCGAATATAGTTGCTTACCTACATAAATGAAGCCTTTTCTTGTCGTGGTTGGCTGGCTGACCAAGTCTGTAATGGCGACTCATTTTGCACGCTTTGCACTGTGGCTGTTTTTCCAGTAACAGATTAAGGAAAATCCCGAGATGCAGGAAGGTGTCTGTTCCTCACAAAATCCTCTGAAAAAGCGACTCTGTCTGGCACTAGAAGTCGCTTAAATAGTATTTTTTTTTTCAAATAGAGTGGTCATAATGCATTATTGGAATTTACACTTTTATTTAGTTTTGTGTCTTTACAAAGCCCGTATCCCTGCTTAAGCTGGGAATACAATACATTTACTTTCAACTCTTAAGGAATTGCAAGGTCTTTGGTAACAAATAAGGATTATGCTAGACCATTTCCTGTTTACCTTGTACTACCTTCTATGTTCTGTCTTCTATGGCTCATGCTATTGCAGCTAAAAAATATGCTCTTTCATTAAGCCGATGTAATTTGCCAAATGAAGAGAAAACTTCTGCTCTCACTCCGAGTGGTAAGTTAATTTTTCTCTACTTCGAGGGCTTTAGGAGGCTGTCATGTCGGCAAAGTAGGCCAGTGTATGACAATGTATAACCCCACTTGCTTTTTTCATTCCAAAATTCGGAAGACGCAAAGCCACAACCACCGACAATTAACCGATGTCTACAGAAACGTTAAGATGCCGCCAAATTACAAACTTAGTCCCTGTATTATCTTACCAGTTTGCAATAAAATGATGAAATGTTTACTTATTATCGTAACATTTTGCAGTTAAATGATGAATCACAAACCTGGCATATTTTAACAATTCAACATTTCGCAGAAAATTGATTAATCACCTACTTGTCGGATCTCAACAATTTAACATTTTGCAGAATAATGATGAATTGCTCACTTATTGAAACTCAACAAATGGACATTTTGCAGGAAATTGATGAATTACCCTTTTGAAAGATCTCATCAATTTTACATTTTGCAACAAAACGATAAAGTACACACTTACCAAATGTTATCAATTTAACAATTTGCAGAAAAATAACGAATTACACATTTACCAGATCTCAACAATTTAACAATATGCAGAAAAATGATTAATTTCTCACTAACCAAATTTCATCAATTTATCATTTTGCAGAAAACTGTAGAATTACTCACAAACCAAATTTCATCAATTCAACATTTTGCAAAAAATGATAAATTACTCAGTTATCAGATCTCAACAATTTAACAACTTTCAGCAAAATGACGATTTACTCATTTACAAGATGTCAACATTTTAACAATCTGCAGAAAAAATGATGAATTACTCACTTACTAGATATCAGCTATTCAACATTTTGCAGAAAAATGATGAATTAAGCACTTAGAAGATTTCATCAATTCAACATTTTCAAACAAAAATGATAAACGACTTATTTATTGGATATAAAAAAATTAACATTTTGCAGAAAATTGATGAATTACTCACTTATTGAAACTGTACAAATTGACATTTTGCAGAAAATTGATGAATTGCTCATTTGAATGATCTCATCAATTCAGCATTCATCATTATGCAACAAAATGATGAATTACACACTTATCGGAACTCATCAATTAAACATTTTGCAGAAAAATGATGAATTACTCACTTACCAAATCTCAACAATTGAACAATTTGCAGAAAAATGTAGAATTACTCACACACCAAATTTCATCAATTCAACATTTTGCAGAAAAATCGAGAATTATTCACTCATACCAGATATCATCAATTCAACAATTTGCAGAAAAATGACGAATTACGTACTTGTTAAATATTATTATTCATACATTTTAAAGGAGTATAGTAAAGTGCGTTTTCTTAAAAGAAATCAATGAAACCTGTTTTCTACCCAAAGTTTCTCTTTGACTGTGTGTTAGCGGCCATCCGACCTCTTCATGTGGGGGCGTAATACTTGCAGAACAGGGACCGTGGAGACGGGGGACTACGGGGGCCCACTTCTGCCGTGGGCATTTTGGGCAATCCCAACCGGTGGATAGGGAATCGCAATTCTTGATAAATTTTCCGGGGATGCTTCGCATGAGCCTTACATAAATTGATGTCTCGTAGATCAGTGTCGTATCCAGGGGGGCCCAGCAGACCATGCCCCATGGAAAAATGAGGAAAAATAAAAAAAGAGAAAAATGAAGAGAGAAAAGAAAAAGAGGGCGCGAGAAACTAGAAGAAACTTTTAAATGATCCAAAAGGCGTTTAAGCTATAGATTACTGAAGGGGGTATGGTGAGGTGTGTTATCGACCGAGTGATGAATCTATTGAAATCATTTTCTATGACAATTTAATGTTCTTAACTATCAGAATTTTTGCAGAATCCTTCTCCAACCTTATAATTTTTGCGCGCTCCGTGTGCTGCAAACCTTACCTCAGTGTTGTTTTCATTATCAATATCGGACTGAGAAGCACAGCAGTTCAAAGTTGAAAGCTGATTACGAGTTACAAGGTAGAAGACTAAGTTTTCGAGTGGCATGTAGATTTGTTGGGTAATTGAAAGTGTCTCGATGCAGGGCATAAATGCAGGATTTGTTATAGAAATTTGACTGACTGAAAAATTTAACAGTGCATTCGTCACTGTTTGCACTGGGTCGCTATAAGCTGGTGATTGGTAATAGGCTACACTTACGACGAAGAAACATTCTGAAACGCGCTTGTTATAGTCCTTCACCCCGTTTGCTATATACCGTCAGAAAGGTTTGACATCACCTTTCGACATCTGTAGGCCTACCCCCTCCCTCTCCCACCTCCCATTTTCCATTGCTAGAAGCTGGAAGCTGTTCCTCTGGATTTTTGTTCAAAATAAAAATACGCTAGTTGGAATGTGTTTGGCGTCATACTTGATAGTACCATTTGGATATCAGGTAATCAATGCTCCATTTTATTTAACTAATCCAGAGCTTCTAGGTGACCATACACAGGTATCTGCCAGCCTTATAGATGTCTTTCACAATGCACAATGAAGAAAAGGAAAATTTTTAGTAATAGTCCAAGAATGTTTCTGTGGACTCCATACATGTATTTTTGCATAAAACTTTCACCAATAGAGAGTAGAGTAGCCACACGGTGGGGGGGGGGGGGGGCTTCAGGACGTTTCCTGACAGCGTATCCTTCTCTTAGGCAGCAAACAGGTAATCTCGTGTTTCACCATAAAAAATAGAATTCACTACATTATGGACATTTTCTAGCCATAAATGATCTGTTCCAAATATATCCCAAAGTTAACACCATTTTGCATCTAAGCATGCTTAACATAACAAAAAATTCTCAGAGGGATTGGCACCCCCTCCCTTTACACCGTATAAAAATGCAATTTACGCAGAACTGGGGATCTGAAGTGCCATAATGACACTGTCGTGCGCCCTCTTTTCATCTCCAAACTCTGGCGGCCCCACTAGAAGGGGAAAGCTTGCTGGAAAATGTTTCTCATACGGAAAACGAAATATTAATTTCTGGAGGAGCTTAGAAAATACAACGTAAAAACAACAGAAAAGATAAATAACCATTAATTGTGACAGTAAAGTCGATTTCCAGAAAACGAGACTGAAAATTTTTAGATAGTGTAGGACATATTTTGCCCCCCTCCCCCCATAAATAAAGTGCTGGATATGATCGTGGTATCATTAGTACTGCCAGTAGCGTAACTGGGGTGCTTGAAGTGGGGGGGGGGGGCAGGGATGAAAATAAGGTAAATGTACCGACAGCATATAGTCAATGTACCGACACTTAGTGTCAAAGGGTTATCACTGAACAAGTCACCCCCGCACCCGTGACCCCCCATCGACCCAGGGGTGGCGCCAAGATTTGCCCGATGGGGGAAAGACTCCCAGACGGGAAGGCCAGAGACCCGAAGCCTCGGGCAGCTCCCATCCTGTCGAGAGGTTGGTGAGGGAGAATTTGAAGAAAACCTGTGCACTATACCATGTCATTGCGGGGCATATTTTGCATAAAATTTGAAAATAGTTCCGCGCCGATTTCATGTATTTGCCGGACTATAAGCTGTGAAAAAGCGTGCGAAGCACGCGAAATTATTTTGGGTGAGCCTATACACTAAAAAGAATCTGTGCTTATTTAAAGCTTGCATACCGTAGGTCAATTGTCCTGTCGTTGGGCCCTGTCGGGCACAACTTTTTTCTCAAGAAATGGTCCAGAATGGCTACAAAAGCCCAAAAAATGTCATTAAATGTCAGTTGATGTTGAAGCCAAAATGTATCACTTTATTGCTTACAACTTCGTAAATACCCCAGAGCAATCGTGGGTTTGCCCCTGGACCTCCAGCAAGGTCTTTTTCTGGTGGTGGCGCTCCGCTTAGAAAATGTCTCGAAAAACCCTTTAAGGAAGGGCCATGGGCCTTTCTGGGAAAATTCCTGGATATTCCGCCACCTCTCCACCAACAAGCCAGCCCGGCACCATCAAGGCAATCGTCATGCCGTCCAAATTAGGTTGTAACAATGTGGTTAAATTGTGGTCATAGTGACTTTTTAAGTTCGTATAATGATATGGTCATTTGAATATTAAATGCTTCATTTCAATGTCCACAATTTTGTTTGCTACTCTAGATGTTCAGGATTCGCCCGGCCCCTTGTGTCGTGACCTGGACCCAAAGCACTCGGGTGGAGGGAACGCCACCTCCACAATAAATTTAAAAAGCATGAATCGAGAGGATAATTTTTAACCCCCGCCAGCGTCCGGACTGAATGGTCTGGTTATTTCCTGCATAAAACTATTATATTGCACCAATCCCAAATTCGAATTTAAGGGGCGTTCTGCAAGTGCTACCCCCCCCCCCCCACACCTTTAGAGGTCGGATGGCCGCTAACACACAGTCAAAGAGAAACTTTGGGTAGAAAACAGGTTTCATTGATTCCTTTTAAGAAAACGCACTTTACTATACTCATTTAAAATGTACGAATAATAATTTTTAACAAGTTCGTAATTCGTCATTTTTCTGCAAATTGTTGAATTGATGATATCTGGTACGAGTGAATAATTCACCATTTTTCTGCAAAATGTTGAAATGATGAAATTTGGTTTGTGAGTAATTCTACATTTTTCTGCAAATTGTTCAATTGTTGAGATTTGGTAAGTGAGCAATTCATCATTTTGTTGCAAAATGCTGAATTGATGAGATGATTTAAATGAGTACCGGTAATTCATCAATTTTCTGCAAAATGTTAAATTTTTTTATATCCGATAAATAAGTAATTTATCATTTTCTTGTAGGTGTCAGGCAATTTTACAGGAATAATATGCCTTGGTTTTCAGAGGCCTTTTGTGTGTCCTTTCTGCCCATTTCAAAAGATGGTTTAACACACTACTTTTTTATTTTCTGTCGCAGTTTTTAAATATTTGACGTAAAAAGGGCTGTTAAAAAAACTGCAATGCAGTTCAAGGTTCAGGTGAGCCCTTCTTAATCTGGTATGCCGGGGACCATCCTTTCTTAAGATATATTTCTAAAAGTACTGATGTTTGATGATACTATACAGTATCAATTTCAGCTTTGTTCTCAGAAGTGTAATTGAGGCGCCCTCTCTTTGGTACCCGAATTGGACCCTTCTTAAACGACCACTGCCCCGATTTTTTGCTTGAGTTTTATTTTTGAAACTTACGATATAAGTGGATCAATTGCTGTTCATATCGGCATTGTTCATAAAGGTGTAATTGGGTCCGATATGGGCTCTTGTGGTCCACTTAAGCCCTTCTTAAGCCCTTCTTAAGTTATATTATTGTAATCAGTGATGTGTGGAGACATTACAGTATGAGTTTCATCTTTGTTCTCAAAAGTGTAAATGAGACCCTATTTTAGGTACACTTTGGGCCCTTCTTAAGTAAAGAATGTTCCAGATTTTGTTTTCTTAAGTTGCATTTTTCAATCGACTGGTTTTAGTACTTTAAATTGTTATGAATATCAGTGTTGTTCTCAAAAGTGTAAATGAAGGTCATTTTGGGGGCCATTTAGGGCCCCACCGCTCCTTGTGGCCCCAAATGCTGCACTTAAGAAATGGGTTTTATTCTTTCCCACTATGTCCTTGACACAACGAGATCACCAAACCTTTCGTTCCCAATAGTGTACATGATTAGGGGTCTAGCTCCCTAACTAATTACAATTCTTCTCATCAGGTATCGGATATTAAGTCCATTATTATAGAGCAGACTTACAGCTAGTCTAGTATTAACACAGTTCTCATGGTATATTAAACAAAAGTTCTAGTCTTGTCTTCCTGTATTTGATCAATACGGTATTTCGGAATGAACGCAAGTAGCGAAGGTCAAAGGTCAAATGAGGGGAACCTGCAGGGAACGGACGAACTTTTTGCCACCGTCACTGTGTAGCTAGAGCATATACACAGCCAATGAGAGCCGCTACGCAGACACTCGGCGGATGGCGGGATGTAAACATTCAAAAATTACATGTACGTACATGTAGGTACGAGATACGCATAGTGTATATATACTGTACACATAATTGTATGATTGTGCACGTACAAAGCGTTATTGTGCAGAGACAGGTAGCTAGCTGCTACTCGACTCATAAGCCTCACAGCAGTACTCAGATTGATAACGTTATCGACGCAGTTTAGGGAAGGTTGTCATGAGTTAGGCTCACAAAATCTAGGCTATTGAGATTTATGAAAGATGATGATGTATCTACACATTTAATTTGATAATGGCGAGTCGAGAAAACGGGGACTTAAACTAGCTTCGCTCTAACGTTAAGTTAGTCCAACGTTAACGTTAGTGTTTGCCACACTGAAAATGCCCGAACTGGAAACGCTACCGTTAGGCCTACCAGTTTAGAATAGAAGAACTACGTGTGATAATGATCACTCGAAAAAAATGGTAAAGAAAATAATCTCCGACTTCCCTTCACTAACCTTGTAGGCTATACTTGATGAAGTTCTCTAGCGTCACCCGACCCACACCGGCTAGTCAGTCTGCATGATATGTGTGCATGTGGCCGTGGGCTGCATAGTTAATAACTGCCGTATACTAGTACGCTTATAACAGATATACGTACGTACATGCCGTGCACTAGAGGTACGTGCGAGAAAGAGTACGTACGCTTCGGTAGCTATGCAGAAGACATTCCACATATGTCTGCTTACAATTCCATGTATTTAAAGAAAATGTCCTGAAATAGACACTAAGTTCGATTCATTTTAGAAAATATTTCAATTTTTGCACGTTTTCACAAAGACTTTTTATTTCTGAAATTTCTTTTAACCTTTGAAACCATTTTTAAAGCTTCTGGAATGCACGAAGGTTCTTTTTATAAAAGGAGATTTCCATGAAGGTATAAAGCTTGGTAAGAATACTCCGAATTGTATGGTGTATGGTGTTCTTGGGCGTCACAAATTACTTAAAACAACTGAAATTAGGGTGATTAATATTTTGGTATCGAATTATTACTAGTAGTGAACATAAGCTGTCATACGTGGTGTATCAATTCTTAAGAGCTCTTGATAATAATGGTTGTTACAGTTCCCCTTGGATAGTTAAGGTCAAACTAAATAAGTCTGGAATGTCTTTTGTAACCAGAACATTTAGGCGTGAGCCAAATAGACAGTCTCTTCTCGAAAGTCCTGGTCAATTAACTCATGAGTAGGGGACTAAGTGATATTTATGAACAAGAATGGTTTACAGAGGAACCGTCTCTAATTGTAAAATATTCACGATGTTCAAACAGAGACTTAATTTTGAGAATTATTTAGTAAGCCTAAGTCCTCCTTGATCTGTAAATCTTTGTTAATACAGATGTAGTAATACCAACATTCTTTCCATTTGTGGTAAATACCGAGGTTTGATTTACATGAGTTTGTTTTTCTGTTCTGAGAACCAAATCGGTGACGAATTGCACTATAATTTTGAATGCCCATTTTCCAATGAGCGTAGTATGTATTTCAAAATATTTAGATCCAGGGCAAGTGCCACTCAAATGGAATTACTTTTTCAGTCAAGTAATAAAGCTGCCCTTAGAAATTAGAACTTTTTTGGTTGAAAAATCATGGAAAAGTTTCGCTAGTTGGAATCAGTGCATTACCTATTCTTCCTTTTCAAAACTGGTGCCAGTATTTTGGTCACATGACAGTTAACTATGTCATTGTATTATAATGTGTTTTTTCTTTTCTTTCTTATATAAATATATATATATATATATATATATATATATATATATATATATTTATATTTATATATATATATATATATATATAACAGAAAAATTAAGTTCCACGTATACTCCAAGGTTAAAATACAAAATGAGAACGAATGCAATAAAGAGCATAACTGGTTGCTTATTGGAGTACAAAACTTAAATTTACTTCGAAATTTTTGGGTTCCCCTGGAACCTTCCTCAGCGAAATCTTACAACAAAGTGAGTAACTTAATCAAGAAAATTACAAGCAACAAACAATGTGCTGGAAGTTAGATAAACAAACATAATAGGATTAAAGCGTTTGGTGAAAGGTATACTGATTAAGAAGACCGAGGTCTTTGTTAAGTCCAGTGAGGTGTGATTGAAGCTTCATTATCCAAATTAGTTCCGTACGTTTACGGTTTTCTGTGCAAACAAAGTCGCTAGCTATGAGAGTTACTTTTAGATTATCAAGGGCATGACCGGGGAGATTGAAGTGTTCAGCTATTGGGAATCCAATAGCGTTGTCTCTAATAGACTTTTTGTGGTTATTAAACCTAAGGCGGAAGGAAGTCCCGGTTTCTCCAACATAGAGTCCGTGTTTGCACAGATTACAATGAAACATGTAAACAACATTACAAGAATCGCAATTAAGGTTGGGGGGTTTTAGCGGAAATTTTACGTTAGGGATGGTGACCCGATCTCCAGTGTTGATATGTCTGCAGATTTGGCAGCGTTGTTTGTTGCAACAAGTATTACCCCTAGTGGCCTCATCAGAGGTCGGTAATTGGGATGGAGCGATAAGCCTCCTAAGGCCAATGCCTTCGTACCAAACGTATTTGCTCAGACCCGGTTGACTATGACCGTTCCATCTCCTCCCTTACCGGATACTTTCTTTCCTGCGGCTACCCTATCCGTATCATTAAACAGGGTATACGCAAAGCCGCTCTAATCAATCGCCATGACCTTCTGACTTATAAAATCAAGACTCCCAACAAACGTATACCCCTTGTGTTTAAATTCCACCCCCTTATCCCCAGTCTTGCACGTACCTTAAAACAATACTTTGCATCCCTCAAAGACGACCCTACCCTCTCTGACCTATTTGCTGATCCCCCTCTCCTTGCGCTACGCCAGCCCCCTAATCTTAGGAGGCTTATCGCTCCATCCCAATTACCGACAATTATTAGAGACAACGCTATTGGATTCCCAATAGCTGAACACTTCAATCTCCCCGGTCATGCCCTTGATAATCTAAAAGTAACTCTCATAGCTAGCGACTTTGTTTGCACAGAAAACCGTAAACGTACGGAACTAATTTGGATAATGAGGCTTCAATCACACCTCACTGGACTTAACTAAGACCTCGGTCTTCTTAATCAGTATACCTTTCACCAAACGCTTTAATCCTATTATGTTTGTTTATCTAACTTCCAGCACATTGTTTGTTGCTTGTAATTTTCTTGATTAAGTTACTCACTTTGTTGTAAGATTTCGCTGAGGAAGGTTCCAGGGGAACCGAAAATTTCGAAGTAAATTTAAGTTTTGTACTCCAATAATCAACCAGTTATGCTCTTTATTGCATTCGTTCTCATTTTGTATATATATATATATATATATATATATATATATATATTCTTTTGTCTTAGTGCTATAGTTTCTGACATGTTATGTATTTTTCATATTAAGTTCTGATACCTCTTTGGAGGACAAACAGGACAAAACACTTTGTTTTCTCTAGGCCTAAATGAAAGGAAGGAGTTTTTTCTACTCCTTTTGGCGGTTTGTTTTATGAAATGATCTTGCTCGATTACTCCTCCTATTCCTTTTAAGCTACGTTGGTCTAAGCTAGTTTTCTTAACTACAATGCAACAAATTTACAGCTGGTTTTAAGCATCCAGTTTTATCTTCTTGTTTTGTTGCATCCTCCTAGAGATTTTTAGAGCAAGTTATCTACGGCAAGGGTCGGCAAACTAGGGGTCGCGACCCTTTTGAGGGTCGCGAAAATATTTCGGAGGGTCACGAAAAGGATTCGGGAGCGAAAAATAATTGCCAAATTTCTCATTAAAAATAAGCAATGGGAGTGATTCTAATCTAAGAACCAGTGATCTGCTTTATTAACATTGTATAACCAAGTAAAATCAAGCTCCTCTCACCGACCCCCGTCAATTTGAGGGCCACCAAGATTTCGGAGTAGAAAGTTGGGCCACCAAGCAAAAAAGTGTGGAGACCCCTGATCTACTGTACAATTCAGGGGTACTTTTTCTACCCTTTTCTGTGTTTTTGATTCCTTGCCGAAGGTAGGCAAGGAATCTATGCGATGGTGATGTCGTGTGTGTGTATGTGTGTGTATGTGTGTTTGTGACACTCGTTGTAATCGCGATATATCAAGATAGGAATGACCGATACTTTTCATAGTTGGTATGTAGATTTGTCATGTTGAGAGAAAGAACCTTATTGATTTTGGCAGAGGTCAAAGGTTATTCGAGGTCACCAGAGATCAAAGTCCAAAAACCTTGTAATCGTGATATCTCAAGGTAGGAATGGCCGACGCTTTTCATAATTGGTATGTAGATTTGGCATGTCAAGAGAAAGAATCCTATTGTTTTTGGCAGAGGTCAAAGGTCATTCGAGGTCAAAGTCCAAAAACCTTGTAATCGTGATATCTCGAGATAGGAATGACAGACAGTTTTCATAGTAGGTGTGTGGATTTGTCATTCAAGAGAAAGAACCCTATTGAATTCAAGACAAAGAACCCTATTGATTTTGGTATAGGTAAAAGGACATTCGAGGTCATCTGAGGTCAAAGTCTAAAAACCTTGCAATCGTGATATCTCCAGATAGGAATGACCGACACTTTTCATAATGGTGTGTGGATTTGTCATGTCAAGAGAAAGAACCCTATTGTTTTTGGTAGAGGTCAAAGGTCATTCGAGGTCACCAGAAGTCAAAGTCCAGAAACCTTGCAATTGCAATATCTTGAGTTTGGAATGACTACAATAGACCTTATGCATTGACTTCACAATGATGTCATGTTTGGAGAAAAACAATGGAGCATGTGACTGCACACAGTAGAAATTGCCCCGCACATGAAGCAGACTAAGTGCGTATTCGATTGGTTGACCAATCAGCTCTCTGCATTTGTTGCTATAAGTTGCAATGATATCTGATTTCCTTCAAATAAGTGCTAACTTTTTGCTTTGTTACATTATGTGCATAAGGTCTATATCTTCTCTATTTCAACACTATGTTACAACATATCTCCATTTTGCAAAATCTTCTGCCTTTGTTTTCGACGATTGCAGGTACTACAGTTCATTTTATTTCTTACCCAGGGCTGGCATGGCACATTCTTAAATTTCCCCACAAAAGCCCCCCCCCCCACACACACACAAAATTACATAATTGTATTTTTCAATTACTTCTGACTTAATCCAGAGATTGCCACCATACAAAACAGACAGAATCCCACATAGTCAATTAGCACATTTGTTCATCTGTTTCACATAATTAAAATGCTACACTAAAGATTGAATTATAGTCAAAGAACGCCCTCACATAAGTTTATGCCCAGATCTGCAACAAAGAAAAATCCAGCCCTGTTCTTACCGGAAATTCCCATGTTAGTCACAAATTTCTGCAATATGTTTAAAGCAGTTTGAAAAATGGCTGTTAGTGATGCAATTTTCCTCTTAGTACCTAATTCAGTACCTTTCTAATAAAATGTTGAAATTTATTATGATCATGTACACTCACCTGTTCCAGGGATCATTTAGTATCAAAATCAAAAAATCAAAATCTCTCGACACTTTTTCACACCAAACAAATTTAACGATAGTACACAAAGCATGTTTTGCAAAGGCAAGGAATCACGAAGCCTTTTGGCTTTCTGGTCTAATGTGAAAAGGTCTTGACTAATACCACGTCCTGGTCCCTATTAGCTACAATCGTTTTTAACTTTTTAGAATTATCTTAACTTCAATGAGACGCACTTACAGCTGGTTTTAAATACCCTATTTTGTTGCTTTACTGCTGCTTATTTTAAGCTCTCTGTTCAAAGTACTACTACTGTTCAAAGTTTGTGCTGATTGTGCTGATCAATCAGCACAAACTTTGAACAGTAGTTGCTTTAATTCTTTACTGCTCTCTGCATGTGTTTTAGAAACTTTATAGGTGGACATTTGAACGCACTTTATCGTTTTTCATTCGAGCTGAGGAAGGCTGAATAAATAGCCGGAAGCTTCTCGGCTCAGGGTGCCTTTTTATCGTAGTATGGGTAGTTGCAATTATATTTTTAACATTGTAAGTTATTATGCACTCTGAAGAACGTGTTCACCAATGAAACACTTATTTTGTTTCACTCTAGAAGCACGTTTAAATCATAAAATGCTTGTCTAGCGGTTGTACAATTACTGTGATGTTTAGCAGGTGTTTTAAAACAGATTTCTTTTTTTGGGGGGGGGGGGGGAATTAAACACACGTGTTTAGCATCTAAACATGATTACAAAGTGCGGGGATGAAAGTGCTTAGAAAAAAATGTTCAAAATGATCAATTCCTAAACACCGTTTTTGGATTGTACAGTAAACTAGGATATTATTAATGATAATGATAAAGATAGTGACAGTGATAATGACAGTGACAGTGAATGGAAACTCGTTTTTCGGAATGAAAACGTGTTTTCCATTTTCGGAATGAAAACGTGTCGGACTGAAAACTCGTTTTTTTCGGAATGAAGACGTGCATTTCATTTTCGGAATGAAAACTCGTTTTTCGGAATGAAAACGTGTTTTCCATTTTCGGAATGAAAACGTGTCGGACTGAAAACTCGTTTTTTCGGAATGAAGACGTGTATTTCATTTTCGGAATGAAAACGTGTCGGACTGAAAAGCTGTACCCGATAGAGCCACAAAACAAAAAACCCTGCCTTCGGAAGTATACCTCCCAACTAAACTACAAATTTAGCAAATTACGATACCAATCACATCATAGTGCATCCCGCTGCTTGCCTTGCGAAAGGCACTCTTGCTACGTAGAATGTAGCAACATAGCTAACCTCCATAGCAGGTATCAAAAATATGTTAATGGAGCAATCGAGCAGGGAGGTGCTAATAACACCTCCCTGAATCGAGTCTAATGGCCGCGCGACGCAACTTACAAAACCAGAAACAAATGCCCGTTTCGCGGGTTAGAGGCAGGGCTTGTCTCAGAAATTTCAACCCAACGAATGAACGAAATTTTTTAGCCGACTTTATCATAACCACTCAGTCCTATGCAAAAATACGTAATTACCTTTGCACTATCAGGGCCGCCGCATAAACATTTCATTCAACCATAGAGCAGGACATAGAGCAGGATATCCTGCTCTATGTTCCGTGGTCGTGGTCGACTTGAACCAATTGGTTGGAAACTGGGACGTTAACCTAACCTAACCTAATCTATGTTCCTATATCCTGCTCTATGCATTCAACTTACACTCATCCTATGGTAATTCCTATAAGATGTGTACACATTTTTGTGAAAGAAACTAATCAAGAAAAACTAGAAATTGAATTTGCATGGCAAATCCTACATAGCCTCACGATGAGTTCGAAATAAAACCTAGCAGCATGTGAAAAGCGACTGAGTTCTGGCTATCCGATTGTTATAGGCTAAAATGAAAGTGATCCTCATGCGGTCGGCCTAAAACTGACTCTTCAGAACACCTTGCCCATGCTACTCAGTAAATCGACCAAAGGTCATGCGAGATCTGTGTTACGGAGAAACATGCACTGTATAACGGTGACAATTATTTATCAACTAGGACCCTGCATTCTTCCAAAATCTTCTCCGCAAAGAAAAATGCTGTCACGGCACATGTATACTACTTTATGTAGGCATAATTACCCATTACCCTGATGTGATGAATTTAGGTGAAATATGAAACTTGTGCTTGGCATTCATGTCCTGATTTGTTTTATCAACTATTCCCCACCGTTAAAGTTTGGACCCAAATATTCAAGGATCTGCCGTCATCCATTGTTGTCACCTCGATCGTAGAGTCTCTCATCTTACAGTAAACTAGTTCCGAAGAACTGCAGTCATGTACGTCCGTTTGATCCGTCTAATCAACTTTACATGTCAGTGGTGCACTACACTGTGCTTGCTTTGCCAGTAGACCAATGGAAGCACTGGGTGAACGAGCTGAACCCCTAAAGTATGGAACGCGAATTACGCAAAGTTCGTCAATAACGGCGTAATCGTTAGTAACAGCGGCGTACATTGAGTTAATAACGGCGTGATTATCAACAACAGCGTGGTAAATGTTGGTAATAACGGCCTGATTTTAAGAAACAACGTGGTTAATATCGGCAACAATGGTGTAACTTTAAGTAACAAGGCGGTAAAAGTAGTTAACAGCGGCGTGTTACTAAGTGACCTCGTACAGCAAGAGGTTAACAACGGCGTAATCCTTATCAATAGCGAGCTAAATGTCTTTAACGACCTTTCCGCGTTCAACGGGCTGATTGTAAGTAACCATGTAATATGAGTTAACAACGTGAAAGCAGTCAATGGCGCTGTTTCAGTCAACGCAAATGCAATTAACGACGATGTAAATGGAAGCAACAACACGATTGGTAGTAGGCTAAGTCGAAGCAGCCGAAAGACAGCTCCATGCTCAATGTTCATGGAGCTGGAAGACAGCTACATGCTCAATGTTTCATATCGCGCTTGTACTTAAGCTGCTGGAAGAGTGGGTGTTTTTTTATCGCAGTGCATTTGAGGATTTTATTGAAGCTTGTAGGCCTACAAAGTCATGTACAGATCGAGGGCTTATCAGACTCAGAGCTAGAGGTGTGCACGAAAAATTTTGCTTGAAGAATACATACAGCCTGGCCTAACGAGATCCGTTTGGGATCGTGTAAAGGATCAAAATATCCCCCCTCTGATCAGTGGCGTCACCAGACTTTTTTATTCTGGACGAGTACAAGGTGGCACAACAGTTCGACGAGGGCACAACTAGATAGTGGCCGGATGCAGTATGTTGTGTGATCGCCGGCCTGGGGGAGGGGTGTACGGGGAAGGTGTGTCCCCCTCCCCCTTTAAATTTTTTTTTTTTTTGCTTTTTTAAAGAGCCTAGATGCAAAATGGTGCGAGATTGTCGACTTTTTTAATTAACCTTGGAGGTTTAGTTGTGGTGGTTTATTGGGGAAATTTTTTTTATCCTTCAGTGGAAATACCTTTTCATTGGAAATGTTTTTTTTGGGGGGGGGGGGGGCTTGATGAGAGGGAGCGGTTAAAGGGTGTTCTCTTCCCCCTTGAGACACTTGTATGCACGTAAGAGTGCTAAGAACAAAAGTGAAATGGTGATACTGTACAGTACTATAACGTTTTAGCAAACTTTTTCATGTTCTGTGTGTGCGTGTGTGTGGGGGAGGGGGGTAAATTGGAATAAAATTACTTGCATTTTCCATGAACTAATTTCACGTGCGGAAAATCCTTATGCAACTGATTGTTGAAGTTACATTTTCGTATTTTTTTTTTTTTTTTCTGATCGTCGGCCTAGCTGGGGAAGGGGTATAGGGGAGGGGGCCCTCTGAGAAATTTTTGTTAATTTAAGGTAGCTTAGATGCAAAATGGTGATGTTTCTGAACTGATCATATGTGACTGGAAATGTTCACAATTTACTGGATACTAATTTTTGGTTGGGTGAAAAATGACCGTATTGTGAAAGGGGTCTAGAGGAGGAGGGAGTGTCCCCCTCCCCCTGAGAAATTTTTGAATACTTTAAGCACCCTCAGATGCTATCTGGTGCAATATTTAGCATCATTTGAAGTCATGTTTTTGTTCCATTACAAGAAATAAAGTTAAACAAGTTCGGCGCGAGCAGGGGGGGGGTCTGGACCCCCTCTGGACACGCGCCTGCGACTAATTAAACAGAACGCGACCATTAGTCGGCGCATGCATTACAAAGAAATTTTGTCCAGATTGCCAGAAACGGGACTTCCAATGGCTTATAAGAAAATTCATACATTATTTATAGCCTATTTTATTTAGTCACTGAGTGAGGTCATTTTATAGTACCCCTTCCCTCCCCGTCTTAGGCAGTGACTTCCACCAATGATGCAGCCCGCGTGTTTGGTCTAGCGGTAGAGCATCCGCCTCTCACGCGGAAGGCCCGGGTTCGATTCCCAGGTCGAGTTATACCAAAGACTCTAAAAATGGAACCTACTGCCGTTGTGCGTGATGCTCCGCATAAGCGATGGATAGGGAAAACAAGCCAGCGAGCCACAACTGGAAAAAAGGCCGTGGCCGGCTCGACTTGAACCAGTAGGTTGGAAACTGGGCAGTAAAACTCCATCTAACTAACAAATCCACCAGTGATGCACCCAGGATTTTGGACTGGGGAGCTAAGCATTGTGGGAAGATTATCTAAGCGGAGCGCCACCATTGGTTGGCGCAGAGCGCAGGGTTGCCATTTTGGCGCGTTCCGCCAAATTCCTAAAATTTGGCGCTTTACGGATTGGTTGGCGGCTGAAATTTCTATTTGACGGCTTGGCGCTTTTTGGGTGTAAATTTGGCGCTTTTCTTCAGTCTGAAATACGTTCATTCAAACACTATGTTGACATTCAATTTCACATCATTCTTTGCTTACCGTTGCCCATTTTTTATGTTTGAAATCAACGTTGCCTTGTAAAAGAATGGTACATTCTTATAATGTAATACGTAGGCTATAATAATATGATCAACTTCATGCTGTAAAACGTGTTTATGGACTCGGAAGACGCCGTGTGCACATGCTTCTGTTATAGGGTTTACGGTCGTTTCGGCCCCTTGCCAGTTCGCCCTCAACCAGTTCGCCCCCGATAAACCAGTTCGCCCCCAGGCGATGACCAGTTCGCCCCCAAAGACCTACCAGTTCGCCCCAAGTGCTGACCAGTTCGCCCCCTAAATTATTGACAATATACCTTTGTTATTTTCGGCATTTTTGTGCCTTTTCTTCTTTTATGATGCATCCTTTGGTGCAAATATCAAAAATTACACAAGAAGATTAGCATAAAAGAGATGTAGTGCCTAATTCCGCGTACATGATACCTGATTGGTTGTTCTTTGATTGCACATGTGATCGAGTATGGTCAAGAATATATTCTCCGCGTGCTAGTTTTTGTCGGCATTTTTCCAAATACAATTCCATGCAATATAAAAAAAAAAAATTCCAATATACCTGTCTCATGACAATTGTATTTAAGTAAGGTGGAAATGTGATCACGAACTTAACAAAACTTAACACTAAGAAACCACTAGACTTCAACTAGCACAAAGATGTGATGTAGGTATAGCGGTATTTCAGTTCAAGTGAGTCCCCTCGTCACTTTTGTTTCCACATTTCATGCCATTTTGCTGCAACTGTATTTGAATTTTTTTACAACTAACAGTTAGTGTTAGTAAAATCGAGGGGGCGAACTGGTAGGTACTTGGGGGCGAAACGACTTCCATTTTGGGGCGAACTGGCAAGGGGGCGGAACGACCGGGGCGAACTGGTTGGGGACGAACTGGCAAGGGGGCGAAATGACCGGGTACCTTCTGAAGGCGGACGTACAGTGCATATTACAAAGAATGTGATATTGATATGATGTACAGTGTAGGCATACACACAAAGTAGGCCTACACATTTTACCAGATTTCAGTTAAAAAAAACTTGTTTTTGTCAAAAGTGAGCCAAAAATGTGTAATCGCGAGCTAAACCTGGACCTTTTTTGGTAATGAGAGCATTAATTTTTGGACAAATTTTGTTTGGTGCTTTTCTTGGCGGCTAAAAAAATTTGTTTGGCTCTTTTTGATTCTATTTGGCGCTTTTTGAAACGTTGTTTAGCGCCATATCTTTCTTTTTATCTGGCAACCCTGGCGAAGCGTTCCAGAAAATTTGTTTGGATAAATTTCCCCCAAAACTGCAGATTACCGGAAATCACCCTCCTTAGGCTCTGCTATTCAGCTCCTTAGGAACTAGTCTTCTTAAAACTGATGGCAGATTGTCAAAATATGGTGATGTCTGCCCCTCAATATACGAAGTATGATAAAAATTTTCACGTTTTTCTGACTGTTATGTGTTACCAGTACGTTATAGTAAAGAACAATTTGCCACACTTCCTTACCTCTGGTGACTTAAATATAAGCCTACAATATTTTCAGCTTACTAAAAAAAAACAAGAGCTCATTGGAACCCCCTCCCCTCCTTCCTTTGGTACGGTACTGGTTTCAAGAATTCCAGAGCCCTGAATTATTGCATGCTTTGACCTATGTTTGTATATGTTAGTGCAGAAATTTTACAAAGAAAAGTGGCAAATAGTCAAAGTTAACAACATTGGTGTTCTAGCTTGTTACCGTATTGAGGCATAGGTATCTATACCCACCCTTCGAAGAGCCCCGAATTATTGCATGCTTTGACCAAATTCTCAGGCTCTTCTTATTTTGAAGCGCCCCTACGGCAGGTCATTCTCGCCAGGGGTCTGAAACGTAGCCTACGTCCCCTTGCACTCAGCTAAGAAAAGCTTCTTTCTCCCGCGAATGGACAGTATAGTTTACTTCACCCTTTCATTTGAGACCACACCATGCCCTAAACGTTTTGCCGCCATATGCCATATGCTTCTTTGTTCTTTACCGTGGACTTTGAGGTTCGCAATTTCCCTAGGAACATATTCGGAAACTTCCTCATCTATCAGGTTCTTTCGTTGCTTAGACTCAGTATCTCTGGATTGAAAAAAAATCGTTCACTAAGATTCCAGCATTTCGAATTTACTTTAAATAAGCGCCTTTTTATTTTTCATCCTGTCAAGCATTGGTCCGGCCGATACGGAGTCATTCCGCCTCGCCTCCACATCAGCCGTACGGTAAGTAACAGCGCCATTGAAGTTTGCGTTGTTGATGCGAATCCTGTTGCTGCTTCCGTTTACATCGCCGTTGATTGAATTTGCCTTGACTGCAACAGCGCCATTGACTGCTTTCACGTTGTTAACTGCTTTCACGTGTTTATACTTGCAATCAGCCTGTTGAGCGCGAAAAGGTCGTTAAAGACATTTAGCTCGCTATTGAAAAGGATTACGCCGTTGTTACTTCGTATCACGCCGCTGTTAACCACTCGTACAGCGTTTTACTTAAAGTTACGCCGTTATTACCAATACATACCACGTTGTTCTTTAAAATAAGGCCGTTATTACCAACATTTACCACGCTGTTGTTGATAATCACGCCGTTATTAACTCAATGTATGCCGCTGTTACTAACGATTACGCCGTTATTGATGAACTTTGCGTAATTCGCGTTCCATACTAAAGTAGATAAGTGGCACTTCCCGTGCGTGCTGGAGACCATAACAGAAAATGACAGCCATGATGCTGAGCTGAAACGTTTTACTCGGCGCATGTATCATCCAAAAGTGATCATTTATGTTAAGCTAGATTGTAAGCGTTAATCGTAATCATCTTGATAAATGCATAACAAAAATTCATCCTGTCGAAAATGTCGCTAAGTTTTATTGCACAAAGTCACAGTCTATGCTTTGATTGCTGACAACACCTTGTCTTAGTGTTTGATGTTTTTCGACCGTGAACATTATAGAACGTCTCTATGATAATTACAAATCACGGGAAAGTAAAATGTCGGAAAACAGTTGCAGTCATCGAGTATTAATCCGCATTATGGAGATTGTGTGCTAAAAGGAGTTATTTTTCCCCGAAGTGTATGCATTTGAATCTTCGTGCGTGACAAATCACGGAAAATCTGTAGGACGATTCCAGGGACGTAGCCTGTGAGGCTACGTAATTCCCATTATGGAAAGTTTGTGATGCCGTTTCGGTGTGAATTTAACACGGCCCCGGCTTCCCTTGTTGTATCACTTAGAAGCAGCATGGTGTCGTTTACGCCGAACGTGGTACGTGCTGCTTGATTCCTGAACTGTGTGCTGCATCAGAAATCAAGGGTAACAATAAACAAATGATCGCTATCATTTGGAGAGGTTTAAATTTTGCGAGCTTGTGAGTATCAGTGCAGATATTTTTGGCGGCAAATTAATGAAATTACGTTGACTGATTTGCCAAAAAAGTGCTACCATTTTGCGTGTAGACACCTATAGAGTTCAAAAATTTTCCAAAAGGAGAGGGAGTATCCCCTCCCCTTATCCCCCCCCCCCAGGCCGGCGGTCCACCAACGGTAAGGTCAGAGGTGGACCCGCATCTAGCTTCTCGGAACTGGGGAGCTATGTGTGGGTCCTGGCATCAAGTCGAACTAAGATATGCGTCACAAATTTCTCAGGGAAGTCCCTCAATATTCACCAAGTTAGTACATGACTACTAAAGATCTGATTAGACGCCTTGAACAGGATGCATTGTAGTAAGGCACTGTACCTATGATAACTGTCTTCTGTTAATAACTTGTGGAAAAATTAATGTGTTGAGAGTTGAGACACGAATTCATATGAAGCGAAAAATGCCAAAATAAGACATGGGAAGTCCTATTTCCGGCGATCTGGGGGGTCTATTTTGTCAAAAATTTTCTTGTACGCTCCGCGCCAACTGATGGTGGCGCTCCGCTTATATGGTATAGTGCCATTGATCACAGGTCGAACAACTTCGCCCCCCCCCCTTTTCAGAAATCCTGGATCCGCCCCTGTTTATGTGGTGCCGGGATGGCAAGGTCACGCGTGGTTGACTTAGGGGGGGGGGTGAGTATAACTTAGAAAAATTGTACCATTAGAAACAGCTTTTTAGTTTGAGCTCATAGTGCTGCTCTTTATTTTCTCACTGGCTGTACAATTCTTCAGCCCCAACAAAACAGCTCTTCAGTGAGCTGGATTGTCGCAGCCAAGGAACAAAATTCGTTTGTTTCGAGTCGCGCTCGAAGCTGGTTTATAGGGTAGGTCTGGACACAGCGGAAATCGGGATAAAAGTAACGCGGAGTCCGGAGAGGGCTGGTGGTGGAGGGAAGACACGAGGCAGCATAGAACAATGGGATGCATTCATTGGACAGGATGCTGCGCTCAGTAACCATTCTAGGAATTTGCATAAGAGAGTGAATAGTCTCCTGTACACAGGAAACAAGTGGCAGAACAGAATTAAAACAATGAGATTCTTGCGCGAAATTAAGTGAGCACCGGACTTCTGAATTTTTGGTAGAATTTGCATAGCGCCATCAAATTGTCGGAACACGGAAAGTGTGATTCCCTACACTCTCCCCTTCGGAATACAAGTTTGCCCTCAAACTTAAAATGACCTTGGTGACACAAAAGTAAGAAAACATGAAGAGGAGATATATACAAATGAGCTATATACAGGGGATGTACACAGTACACAAATTTGCAGTACAAACCATAGAGGCATCTGTGGCTTATAAGGATGCAGTAGCTCCTTCCTCGAGGCACTCAGCTTTATAGAGAATAAAAGAAACATGCATAGATGAGATTGTTAATCCCACCCAGTGAGATACAGTCTGACCTAGCTGAAAATTTACTTTGAAACAGCAGGACATTTGTCACCAAATGAAGTTGATTTCAATCTGGGTACTATGGTCACAACATACTTGAAAAGTAAAGAATACAGGCGATTGCCACCAAAGACATATTTTTCCCAACTTCACTGGAATGAATACAGATCAATAAGGAACAAAGATGAGTACTGCAAGAAGCACATGTTACAATTTTGACTCACAACTGGCTCTGCTATTCAAGACGCAACTAATAAAAAAAATTTGACCAAATTTCTGCCATGCAGTCAGTAGCTCAAAAACAAAGTAAATATCTGGAGAATCTTTCACAAATGATTTGGTTCCAAAAAGGATTTTACGAGTCCCTCAAGAACTTGCTGACGGTACAATCTGACAGTTTTATATAAACAAAAGTACATTGACAATTTAGCAGTCTCCTTCCCTTCCCATTCAGATGAGGTTGAATGTGTAACCATGGAAACTGAATGACCGAATTGAGTCATTAGAATTTGATTTTAACAATTGGTAGCGGCAACTTTCTTGCTTCTACTTCCAGGGTAAATTTAGACTAGGAGAATTTGGTTCAATTTCCAATTAGATACCAGTTTTTGGTTCTCATGTAATCTATGAAGTTGCCATTATAAGAACAGTCTGACCAATGATTTTGTGACAGTTTGGACTTCCGAGACCACAGCTGGCTGGAGTACAGTTCTTGTTGGTGGTGATGGAGATTGCTGTGTTGCCCCTTGGTTTGCACGGGGTACTGCGTCATGGAACAAACTCTTCATCGCTTGGTGGAGAGTCGTCAGGAACATCTGGTGCAGGAACAGGAACTTCTGGCTCGGAATCAGCATCACCCGAGTCTGAAACTTCAGGAGGTGGATTGCTCACAATAAGGATAGGACCATAGTCACCTGATGAACTCTCGCTATCAGTAGTAGAAGAAACACTGCGTGGACGGTGTCGTCGACGAACCTGTCTAGATATGGGGACTTGCGTCACAGGACATGGACGTATCTCACGGCGATGAACTGTCTTCTGAAAGCCTGATCCATCAGTCAATTCGATGACATAGACAGCTTCCTCATTCGGTCGAGATACAACTTTGTAGACCCTTTCTCCCCACTGGTTAGCAATTTTGTGTCGTCCTGGGGGATGATTCCTCAAGTACACCCTTGTACCGAGGGGAAGGGGTGACTCTTTCGCTGACCTATCATAATTCTGCTTCCGGTTGTCTGCTTCTAGCAAGAGTTTCTCCCCTGCTTTCTTGTAAGCCATTTGTAGAGTTTTGGTATGAGATGCCAACCACTCGGGTACAGTTCCATCTAAGACATCTTCATTATCAGAGACATCACCACCCAAGAGGAAATCTATAGGCAATCTGGGATCACGCCCGAACATCAGGAAGAATGGTGTAAACCCTGTTGAAGCATGTGGTGTAGCATTATAGGCATAAAGTACTTCTGGCAAACACTCAGACCATCGTCTCTTTTGGTTGGGTGGCTGGGCTCTTAATAGGTCATGTAGAGTCTTGTTAAAGCGTTCCGCTTGGCCATTGCCTTCGGGGTGGTCTGGTGTTGTTCGGGTGTTTTGGTGATACCATACAATTTACAAAGGAGATTGGATGAGCACTGCCTCAAAGTTTCTTCCTTGATCTGAATGCAGTTTGTGGGGAATGCCAAACCTGGTGAACCATTCTTTCATTAGTGTCTTAGCAGTTGTTTCAGCAGTCTGGTCCTTTGTTGCAACGGCAATGGTGTACTTAGAGAATATATCTGTCACCATCAAGACATTTTCTCTCTTTGTGGCATCTGGTTCAATAAGGGTGAAGTCAACAGCAATAACCTCATTTGGTCTGGTTGCAATCATTGGCCTCAAGGGTGTTCGAATTCTGGGTGGCATTTTAGCTTTAGTGCATCTGTCACAGTTTTCACACCAAGTGGTTATATCGTTAGACATGCCAGGCCAGTAGCATCGGGAACGGACCAATTGCAGGGTGCGCTTTATACCTTGATGACCAGTGGAATCATGACAGGCACTTAGGACGTCGTTTTTCAAAACTTGTGGTAGGACCAGCTGCAGTATCTCGTCAGACTTTCTGTACAACAAGCCATCCTTTTCAACAATCTTACTGTCTTGTCTAAGCAGCAGTAATGTATCCTTGTTTTCCATTTGTCTTTCCTCTGGGGTTGGGAGCCTGTTCTCTTTCCGGTAGAATATAAGTCTTTTAAGAGAGGGTCCTTTGCCTGGAACTGTCTCAACTGCTCCTTTGAGTAAGTAGGGAACAGTGAAGCAGCTGTTGCCTGTTCCTCCTCCCAGTTAGGATCGGACTCATGTTGCAGTTCATTTGCTTGGAGACTTTCTTGACTAAACTGATGAAGAACATTAGGCAGAGATGTCATTCCAGTGACACGTGAACAAAATTCTGAGTCAGCTAACTCATTACCACTATGGCCTGGATGGGGTCGACGAGAAAGTCCGTCAGCAGCTTGGTTGGAATGGCCGGCTTTGTACCGCACTTGAAAGTTGAAAGATGCTAGAGCAGCGACCCAACGCTGTGTAATGGCATCAAGTTTTGCAGTGTTCAAGTGAGCAAGGGGGTTGTTGTCGGTAAAAACTACAAAGTTGCTCCCAAGCAGATATTCTCTGAATTTCTCTGTGATAGCCCACTTCATTCCCAGCATCTCAAGTTTCATTGTGGAGTACCGTTCCATGTTCTTTTCGGCCCCTCTTAATGTTCTGCTGGCATACGCTATGACTCGCCTTTGACCATTTTGTCTCTGATATAGAACTGCTCCAAGACCTGTGTGGCTTGCATCTATCTCTATTTCAAAATGGTTTGGAAAAAGTTGGCATTAAGCCAGGACAGGCTGCTCACACAATTTTTGCTTCATCAGTTCATCGAATGCAGCTTGATGTGTACTGTCCCCAATAGAATGGTACAGGGTTGCGTCTCTTGGATTTGCCTTTAGTCTGGGCAGTCTCTGCAACCAAGTTATGCAACGGGCCAGCTATCTTTGAAAATCCAGGTACAAAAACGGCGATACAAGGAACAGAAGCCAAGGAAAGATCTTAGTTCTTTGACGTTGCTTGGAATTGGCCAAGTCTTTCACTGATTCAACCTTCTCAGGATTAGCACGCACCCCATCTCTTGTGAGTAAATGTCCTAAGGTACTTCACTTCCGGCCTAAACAAGGCACATTTTTGTGGTTTGATTTTGAGCCCATTCTGTCTGAACCTCTGAAAGACTAGACTTAGCCTGATAAGATGGTCCTCAAATGTCGACGAGTATACCAACACATCGTCCAGGTAGCACAGAAGAGACTTGAAGAAAAGAATCACCAAGACAGGATTGCATCAAGCGTTGAAACGTGGCGGGAGCATTACATAATCCGAACGGCATACGTTTGTATTCATAATGTCCAAAGGGAGTGATGAAACTGGTTTTGTGTTGGTCTTCATCTGCTACAGCCACCTGGTGATATCCTGACAAGAGGTCAATGGATGAGAACCACTGGACATTTTGAAGGGCGTCCAGGGACTCTTCAATACGTGGCAGGGGGTATGCATCTTTTCTGGTCCTCGAGTTTAATTAGCAATAACCAACACACACAGTCTGAGGGATCCATCTGCTTCCGAACCAGTTACAATCGGTGAGGCATAAGGGCTTGTGCTTTCTCGTATAACGCCCCCTCTGCAAGAGTTGCCTCAGATGTTCACGAACCTCTTCTAATTGCGTTGGGGAATTCGGCGGTATGTTTGCTTGACTGGCTCGTCAGTTAGGGTCGGGATACTATGTTTTACAGTCTCAGTATATCCAAGATCTTCATCTGAGGTAGCAAAAGACATCCAGGTTGTGTCAAGGAGAAGTTGTTCAGCCTGTTTCTGTTGGTTCTCATCAAGACCTGTCCATAACAAACTTGGGGTTTTCAGCAGGTCTGAAGGGTCAAACGTGGATTTCACCTCATTTACTGTCGCGTTGCACTCAAAAGTGACACAGTCATCTGCCAATCATTACAACTTCCTTGATTTTCCCAAGGGGTGTTCGGGGCTGCAACCACATTCCTCCTCTGTAAAGTTCATGATCTTGATACTCACCCCGGTATAAATTCTAGTTGAAACCAGTTGGAGCTTTTCAACTAGAATGAACTGGGTTTTTCAACTAGGTTCAATTGTGTGTTTGGAACATCCTCAACTAGGTTTTCAGCCAACTGGGTCTGTTTGGTCAACTAGGTTTTCAGTCAACTGGGTTTTGGTCAACTAGGTTTTGGTTCAACTAGGTTTGGTCAACTAGGTTTTGGTCAACTGGGTTTGGTTCAACTAGGTTTTGGCCAACTGGGTTTGGTTCAACTAGGTTTTGGTCAACTGGGTTTTGGTCAACTGGGTCTCCAGTCAATTGAGTCTTCAGTCAACTGGGTTTTGTTTTACTGGATTTTCCAACTGGGTTCTTTTTCAACTGGGCTCAACCAGGTTTTTCATCAACTACTGTAGGCTTCACTGCATTTAAGTTAATATATATTTATATATCTAAGCCTAGCCTGATCTACTGGGAATTTTAATTGGAAGGTTTTTGAATCACTGTACACACAACAATACTTACAGTACGCACAACTTCCAAAATACTAAATTTTTATTCTTCCACTGTTTCACTCTCTAATAAATGTGCACAGTATCATAGCCGTGTTTTGCATACATGTCTTAACATAAAAGTCTGTCATTAATTATATATCAAAAACAAGCAGATGGCTTTTTTAATTGTGCTGTACTTACTACCGTTACTTGACCAAAAACACTTTCAGAGAATCTGTGAATGAAACATTTCAGTACCCGTACTTAAACTTCACAAAGATGCATTGAGCAGAATAGTGTCAAATGAAGTTCATAGCCACTGTCAACTATAGTCCAAAGCATCCTACATCTAACGAGGAACATGCACTGGAAAAGGAGAGAGTTAAATTAATCCAAGCCAAAAGTTGTTGAAAATTCACTTTGATATTAACACAAAAGCTGAGTTTCACTACACTACAGTATCCAACAAATTTGCTTCTTTACAGTAGGGTAGCAGTACTTGAAATGGTTACATTAGCTGGATACAGTTTTGCAGCATACAGGATTTTAGGAAGTTGTGGGACCCATGTTAATTCATGGACTGCTGCATGGGTGCCGTCCATCTTTAGTCTGACTGTTGTAAAGCAGGAGCCTGGTTACTATAATTAAAACAACTAGCCTCTTGCCCCTCTCAAGTTCAATAGTACTCTTCATGGCTTTCTCAAAATGCTGCTCCCAGACAGCAAATGGTAAGTCCAGTTCTTAAAAACGAATGTGGATGGCTACAGTAGTTTGGCTTGGTT
Source organism: Holothuria leucospilota (assembly GCA_029531755.1). Classification (NCBI taxonomy): domain Eukaryota; kingdom Metazoa; phylum Echinodermata; class Holothuroidea; order Aspidochirotida; family Holothuriidae; genus Holothuria; species Holothuria leucospilota. The sequence goes on from JAIZAY010000283.1 coordinate 58,194, forward strand.
GCGTATGCGAGTAACTTTTTGTGAAATCACTTGGTGTGAACTTACTGAGAGCACCGGTTCTTTTACCATTCAGAATCTTGAGCCAGACAAGTTTCCAGTATATAAAGTAAATATACGTATAATAAAGACATGTAACTTCTGGCCAGGGTCTTTTCTTCATAACACATGAGAGTACCACTGGTGTTTGGTGCTCAATGAATACTGTACATGGCTTTAGGCCCATAGAGAAACCACACCTGTTGCAACATTACAGTAGCTTTGGATACTGGCACTTCTTTTAAGTACGGTTATACTGAACAGTATATTGCGGGACCATGTTGGGCAATTCCATTGAGTAACAGCTCATTACAAGTATATCCATACTGTTTACTTTCCAACATTGTAAATTTAGGGTTGCCATTTCGAGTACTGTGGCAGCTCTCTGTTACTTGTAAATTAATGTAGAGGATTCCCATACAGCCTTTAAACTCCAGTCACAACTCACAACTTGAGGGTTCCTTGTAAAAGTTGTTTCAACACATTTAACAAGTTCAGGAGCTGACAACATTGTTTGGCGTCAGGCTTTGGGACAAATTTCTTTTTCATTACTTGTCCATCGGGACTAGCTGTTCTTGTTAGTCTTACTTGTCGCGCATGAATATTTACTTGTCCCACTTTTAATATGCCTTGGAACTCCTTTGTGGAAGAGACTTCGCAAAGTATACTTGTCCAGCGGGCTATGATAACTGAACAATGCACCTTTTCCGAGTGAGTTTTTTACTTGTCCGGGGGACTATCAGGAGGGGGGGAATTGTCGAAGCCTTGGTTGGCTAAAGTCTAACAAAAAAAAATTTTGTAGATAGCCTTGCTTGTTTCCTGCAAAGAGACGGCTTGAACTCTGGTGTACTGTAAATTATCATTACAGAAGGCCAGAGGGTAAGCTACCCACTAAGCATCACTTTAGCATTAGAGGTTGCAAAAAAATGTCAGTGTGTTCCACTACCTTATCTCCTGTTTGGTAGTGAAATAAGCCAACTGCCTGTACTGTTACATCCAAGCTCTGAGGTTTATACTACACAGAGTGCCCATCACAATTCCAAAGGTTACGTAGGGTGGTTGATCATGGCCCACATGTGCTGTACTCCCCTGTAGTAAAGAGAATGCTAAATTAATCTGAAAACACTAATTGTTTCAATGATGATTTCCTATTATTTACAGTAATATCACTGTAACAAGGTGTGTGAGTGAGGGAGCGTTGGGGTTTAATTTTGCTATCAGGAACCTTTATTGAACTGGGGGGAGGGAAGGCTAGTTTGTCAGGGGCAAACTTTTTTTTTCACAGGGGTGAGTTTTAAAGGGGTAAATTTTTGTAGCCTAGACTTGCTAGGGGGGGCCGTGTGCTTGGTCCCCGAAAACATTTTCAACAAAACCCCACCAACACCATTGTTAAAAATTTACGATCGAAGTTAAAAAAGTTTCATATGCAAATGTAGCAAATCAAAACAGTGGTCATATATGTGCTTCTAGGAAGTATTTCAAATTGATAGCGGGTATAGCAAGTGCAGTATAAGAGCATCTGTTGGACGAATGTTTTGCCTTCACAGGATGCCACAACAAATTACTGTAGGCCTTGATTACTCCAAGATTTTTAAAAATGTTTTAACAATCTTGCAGCAAGCCAGCATTCCATTTAAGTTAGATGTTAGACGAAAAGGGATAAAATTAGCAAAAGCAAAAACATATTCATTGCAAAAATATTAAGGGAGCCATGTTACTGCTTGATGACATGAAATAAAAAAAAAAAATTAAATAATCGATTTAAATAAAAAAATCTGATTTAAATTAAAAATATCTGGATTTTCCTTTCTTTTTTTTACATAAAAAAAAGGCCATTGCCTACGTATTTGAAGATAGATGGGAAGCAATCCTTCCAACTGCAATGAGGCTGGTGCTTTCTAAATTGTGTTCATGGGATCATACACGGGGGGACGTGACGTTTTGTATCACCATAAAATAAATAAAACATGGGATGTTTTTGGTCGGCACAATTGCAGAAATAACCCCACGAGCTTGGAAGCTCTTGTTTTTCACAGGCTAATGGGGCTACGTATGCAGTACGCACCTGTAGGCTACAGTAAGTGCTATCTACTTGTTTTATTGTTAGTTATTAAGACATGGGCAACAATGAGTCGTTCTCACATTTAATACTTGCTATATCGTATACCCATTAATATTGATTCTATTCTGACTTTGTATCCTGTAGCATTTAAAGAATACTACCTTTTATTCTTAGTCTAGTCTGGACTGCGTATCCTGTAGCCTCTTAAAACTATAAAATCCCTAAATTGCAACGGGTACTCCGTAGCCGTTTAATAATTACAGTATATCCCAAAAATTGTTTTCCCTTAAAGGGCACACTAAACCGTTACGGAATTTCACCTAGGATTTAACATAAACATAACATAACAGGTTAAGGGCAAAGGAGGGGCTAAGGCCCCATAAGATTAGTATTTTTCGATCTAAACTATCCTCGCCTAATACATTAGCATATACGTATCACTCCTTTTAAAAACAAAAAATAGCTATGTGCAATACCCCACATTCCATAGTCCACTATGTAGCCTGCTGTTTCCCTGGGCTTAGCTTTGATTGTGCGGAGTATTCATGCAATTACTCCGTTTTGTTTCTCTGTTAAAGGGTTAAATAAACGAGTAATGGAAATTTCACTAAGGACCTAGTAATTATTTTCGACTAGCCTATTCTTTTTAATACTTAGATATATATTCTTTTCAAAAACAAAAAATGGTTATGTGCAATAATTCATAGCCACTTACGTACAGTAGCCTGGCTGTTTCCCCGGTCTTACAGTAGCATTGATATGCGGGGTATCAACTCTCTGCAATTACTCTTTTTCTGGTAAAAAAGTGGGGATGTTTTGGTAGCCAAAAAGCGCGGAATGTGTTTCGTTAAAGGGGCATTTTGACCTGGATACCTTCGTTTTAACCCCTCTGCTTTATCCAAAATCAACATACTAAAGGCTACATTAGGCCCTAGGCTAGGCTTATAGGCTAGAGCCACTAGGCCTAGACCCTAATTCATTCTAGGGGCACAACTGAACTTACTCTCATAGGGACAATTAGTGTTACAGGTAGATAGGACGAAGACCCAAATTCAATATGTTTACTTCAATCGGAATCATTATCAGAAATCCTTACAATGGTCTACCTACGTTTTCACAAAACTTGCAAGATGACAAACAAAAATCACAAAAATTAACCACCTAGACCATAGCTTTGAAAATAGGATGATTTTTCTGCATTGTCAGAGCGCTCGAAGTGTTCGTAGAAAAAGATAAAATCACCGTGTTAGCCTTGCGCCAATCGTTTCTTTCTCATCAATATATTGTTGTAGCATGATAGTATATTCATGACATAGGAAACAACTGGCGCAAGGGCTAACTTGTGATTTTATTATTTTCGCAATCATCTTTTCTAACGGGCACGTTACCGAGGCCCTCCGACGTTGGAGCAGAAACCACCATTTTTCAAGCTAGGCTAGGTAGTGTTTCATTTTGTGATTTTTTGTATAATCATGTAAGTTTGTGAAAAGGTAGAACATATTGGTAAGGATTCCGATTTGAAGTAGATATCTTGAATTGGGGTTTTTGTCCCTATACCTGATACACTAATGTCCCTAATGGTTCGAATTTCGGTTGTGCCCTAGGCTAGGCCTTACCTTGCTCGAACATTCCAACATAACCCCTGCGACACTAGACTTAAAGGCAATAGGCAGTTCGCACCAAAATTTCTTTGAATAAAATCAGCAAACTCTTGCAAATCTCCTCTTATTGCATTACAGGCACCTAGTGAAAGACGTTTTGAACGGTAACTATTACAAACAATAGTTGAAAGCAAGGCTCCGAAATTCTCCTTGAATCTCCACAATTTAATAACAAAAATATTGTCACACCCATGATCAAAATAGGGCATTCATGAAACTAGATGTGACGGATACACTCACTCTGGTTTTGGGGTGACTGCACTACTGCCTTTAAATTTTGAATTTGATGGCACAATGTTATCAATTTTAGGACATCCTGCTCAAAATTCACAGTTTTTCTCTTCATGAACCATTTATCATTACAGTAGGGCTACAGACCTAGAGAACAGCAGTTGTCAACACTGGGTTAACCCTTAGCGCTGTACTACTGTGCACATGTACATATGGCTGTTAAGCTATGGTCCTAAATGCACACAATGCCTTATAAATATCTAGGCAAATTTCCATCCTTTTTGGCTTATTTAGGGGAGCAGAATACAGGTTCGCATAGGAGAAATTAAACTTAAAAACATGACTTATTACTATGAATTATAGATAGTCTTCGGTCTGACACAAAAGTTGAAGTTTTCCAGGTAATTGAAGAGAAAGTGACAAGCACCAAAACTTTCCAAAAAAGAGGTAACTGTCGGAAAAATCGTCACAGTGTCTCCAACAACTCAAGTTTCCCCATTTTCCTGATTTAACGAACTAAACATTTCCTAAACATTTTTATAACTTCGAATACTTTTTGCAAACATTTTAAGTCCTAATGATTCAAGTTTTGTTGCATATAAAATAATTTTACTTCCAAGTTTTTGGGCAATTTTTAATTTCATTAAATAACCGCTGTTAGCACCTAAAATTCCATTACACCTTCGACAATATCAGGAAATTCCTGCAACATTCAATGTTCTGTTGTTAATACATACGTCCTGTACTGGTGGCATAGCCCTCTGAAATCATTAATAGAAAGATATAAAAGTGGTTGATTCAAACATTGCCTGACACTAATTTTCAGTGGCAAGAGCTGATTCGTGAAAAATGGGGGGAGAGAATGGGGGTGAATAGAGCAAAACAAAACGAACTGTTGTAAAATGTTCAAAGTCAATAAAAGATTTTCCAAAAATATTCAGGTATTTTTATTCCCCCTAACCCAGGGGATTCCCTGTCCCGTAGCCAGAATTAAGTTACTGGCGGATGGGAGCCAAATGGCTTTAAAGAGAGGCGCAAATTTTTCAGGGGTTACCCAAATGTGTTAAAATGTTATAAGTCAATGGCGAACCTGGAAACTGCCTAGAGGATGCAAAAAAATTTTCAGGGGGTTCCCCCCTTGTCCCCTTGGCTACCGGCGGTCTGGGAATCGGCCTTTTATGTTGTTACCGTAGTACCTGAAACATCGCGTCAATTACTCTGAAATGACATAAACAACTAATGTATTACTCAAAGTGATACAAAAGCCTTGGGATAGAAGCCTCTCTTTTCCACTGGCAAAGTTTTAAATGCTGTCCACCTAATAAGCGGCGGCGGGCTTATTATGGGGACCAAAATACACGGTGCTGCCCGGACGGGGCCCAAAGTCAAGGAGGAGAAAGGGCGGGTGTTGCACATAAAGTATAAATAATTAATATTGCCAATTCATACTTCTTAACATACACCTCTCTCTCCTGAAACTAATGGAGCTTATCAACCCCATGCACCCCCTATACCTGTGCCCTTGTGAAGAGCTTAAAAGTTATTCTGGCACCGTTAGGGGAAGGGAATGTCCTTGTCTAACAGTCAGGCCCAAAGCCCAAAGAGTGATAGCCCTGATATGAGATCCTTTAGGTATACCATATAGACCAGCATACGGGGGACCATATTGAAATTTGCACCCATGATTAAAGAAGGGCGGCCTATATGAGTCAGCCCATATATCCATATGGGATAAAGTAGTTCTAGGGCCCACGGGCAATTGATATATGAATCATTTAAAAAGGGTTAAGGCAGTATAGCTGACTTATGCATGTGATGCCTAACCAATATGCCGCCTATGAGCCTTGAGTGCAAAATTTTCACGCTTCATATGCTCACCCATAATGGGCACCTAGATAGGATTGCCCTTTAAGTGTAATCATTCGTCTACGTCAGTCCTAGCTGCAGAATAAAACACAGTGTCTGTATCGAAGCAGACCCTATCTGTCGGGTACCTCCGCCATAATACAGTTGGAA